>JAYMGJ010000261.1:0-64368 GCA_037178675.1 Scleroderma bovista
GACATATTGTAGTTACTACTCGCTATATACAGTGACAGCGTAAAGTGCACATGTAAAGGGAGCGTGTCAGTGTCGGTCAGCACGCGTGCAGAAGGTACTTGCCTGAAAAGGCTGGCCTCTGCACCCATCGCCATTGACGTCACGTTGTAGCGGTCGAGGACCATCGTGTCAATTTCGTCGAACTCGTCGTCAGCGAACGGTTCGTGAGCGAAGGGCTCTTCATCCCCAAGGGAGATGGCATCCTCCTCATACATCGTGATGCACTCCTCGAGACGAGGGCGCTTCAGCGAGGAGGGACCGGCCTCGGGCTGGTCCAGGTTCGCACTCGCTAATGACACAACTTGGTCGAGGGTGCGGATGGTTTGGCAGGAGGGCTCTACCCCCAAGCGGTGTGCCAAGTCAAAGGCCCGAATGGTATTATCAAATGCGGGGGGGCCGTAGTGGGCAGCACCGGGGGTGTGAGCCAGGGCGCAAGGGTCGATGGTGGGCTCTGGTCCATCGTAGTGGACGTAAGTAGCGAAGGCGGCTTGTTGGGCGTTCTCGCGGCGAGTGTGAGCCTTTTTGCCGCCACGTCGAGTGCGGCCTCCCTGTCCTTGGGCAGGAGCGTTTCTGCTCGCACCGCCATTGGACCCGCCTTGCTGCTGCTGCTGCCTCTGGGGCTGCTGCTGCTGCTGGGTGAACTTTGGGTCAGCCGGCTTGCACTTCACAGCGCTAAGCTTGTTGGCCTGGGGGCCCTTACCACCGGCGCGGGAAGAGGCGCCTTTCTGCTCGAAAGAGAGCGTGGCAGCCTTGACGATCCCGTCGGGCTTCAGATTCTTGATCTCGTCCAGCGACGTCTGGCTGAGGATTTGAGCTACGACCTCCATAGTGGGAGGGAGCTTCCACAGGATGATCATTGCCTGCACGGGGGCAGGGAACTCGAAGCCGGCGTCCTTGAGATAAGCGAAGTGGCTAAGCACTTTGGTGATAGCTGGAGCGGGATGGGAGCCAGCAGGGATGGTAGTTGACAGGAGCTTGCTAAGCTCAGCGTAGGCAGAGCCGATACTGGGGGCGCCAAAGTTCTTCTTCAGGTGGTCCCAGACATCCTTAACATTGTTGAGGTTCGAGACTGCAACCTGGATCGAAGGGGCGAGGCGCTGTAGGGGGGGGTTGGGTGTTGCTGCTGCCTCAGGTGAGGCACGCTCGACCCAGGGGCTTCTGGAGGTCTGGCAGAGCTCCCAGGGACTGGGGAGACTAGAGGAAGTAGGGAGAGTAGAGGTGTTCAGTCACTCCAGGACTGAGATCAAACATATACAGAGGAAAGAGGGAAGTTTTTTTTTTTTTGCTTAGTAAGCTAAGTACAAGCCTACATAGCTAAGGTAAGAGTCCAGTATCAGTACTACCAATTCTACACCTAGAGACAGGACTGTCTCTACAGCGCAAGGTGATGTTACCGAGCGCTCTTTCAGTATTGTTGTCCCACTCCTTTCGGTCATCGTGACCCACAGCGGGTTGCATCATTGAATAAACGTACCATTGGCCTTGTGCCCGGAGGTAGGCCTGCATAGAGGTGTGCCACTGCTGCCAGTTGGAGCCAGTGAACATGGGGACCATCTTGTCGAGAGCGCTAGACATGGTGATATTCTGTTTGGAGTCAACGGAGTCAGCAAGTGAATGCGACAACGGACAAGCAAGAAAAGAAGAAACACCTGAGTGCTAGTGAAAGCACTTCTGTCAATAGCTAACTCATGACTAGGTCATGCCAGCGCAAGTCGTCAACAATGTTTGCCATGGTCGGCGCAAGTCATTGATGAACTTCGCCTGGGGCAATACAGGTGCTCAACTAGGAGCTCACTGTCTGGCGCAAGTCATCGACCAACTTCGCCTTGTGGCTGTGCAGGGGCTCAGCTAGGAGCTCACTGTGGTCCACAGCGTCAAGCTAATTAAAGCGATGCTCAGGGAGCTGGAGCGCTGCCTGGTGCATTGCTGCACACAGTGCGCTCACAGGGCTCATAACCTGTTGAAGCAATACCTATATACGTAGAGGAACTGCTACTCCAACTCACCTGTTGGGTGGAGTGCACAACCTGAGATGGTAGCGGTAGCTGGTTAAGAGCTGTTATATTATATAAGCGATGAACACTGTTTATATACAACAAATAGTGTGACGTGTGACTGTGACGTGTGACATGTGACATGTAACATCTACTCTAAAGAGGACTATTACTAAGTCTACACTAATATGGGTCGCAGTCTTGTGCGCACTTCGTCGACGGTTTACACCGGGTGCACGTGCGACTTCAACAGTGCAGGGAACTAATGAGGAGGTAAGTCCAGACACTAGTAGGTGCTAGTTAGTGCGGAGGGTCAAGTCCAGGTTAAATGAATGAAGTCTGGGCACTAGAGAAGCACAGGGAGTAAGTCCAGGTTTTTGTGGAGTAAGTCCAGACTGCAGGAAAGTGGTCCGGAGTTGAGTGCAGCTTGTCCAGAGCAAAGGACATCCCAGAGGTGGGATAAGTCCTGAGAGGTCTAGCGTTGAGTCTGGGACAGAGGTGGCTTTTGCCCTTGTGCGAGTAGGAGACTTGCTAGGATCGGACATAGGACCAAGGGGATGAGATAGGATGGAGGCTGGAGTTGGCTGGAGTTCAGGAGAACAAGATGGGATTAGGAGAGCATGGTGGGTAGTACAGAGTGGGGAGTATCTTAGTCAAGATTTGATCTAAGGAAACTACTAGGCCGGAGTATAGTAGTTTATATAGTAATGAGAACTAGGGTGAGTATATACGGTGACAAGTAAATGTTGAAGTCACACGTGCACCCAGCGTAAACCGTTGATGAAGTGCACACAAGACTGTGACCCATATTAGTGTAGACTTAGTAATAGTCCTCTTTAGAGTACATGTTACATGTCACATGTCACACTATTTGTTGTATATAAACAGCGTTCATCGCTTATATAATATAACAGCTCTTAACCAGCTACCGCTACCAATGGAAGGCTCGCAGCACCAGTGTGGCACCACAGCAATCGAAATCTGGTCGCGAAAGTAAGTGATCTCAATTTTATTTCATGGTCTACTGAACGTCTAACTAGTTTTCGATGGAGTGATGATAGTCACACCAAAATGGTTGGGCAAAAAGCGCCAACGAGAAGCGAGTCAGCACTTGGATGATGAATCTGGCACCAACCCGCCTACAACGCTGTCATACACAAGCGGGTGTACACAATGTTTGAGCCAGATCGACGAGCTGAAGGAGGAATTGGTCGACGTGAAACAAACCCAGGCTGCCAGAGATGCCTGCCTTGAAGAAGCTCTGAAGGAAATCGACACTTTGTGGGAATTCATTGAAGGAATGCAGGTCAAGGTCTTCCCTAACACTGTGCAAACTTCTCTGCCCCCCATTCAAACTGAACACTCGCAACCCGCCTCTCCACTGCATACTGTCTCTGCAGACGCAGACATCCAACCTGAGCCCCCCATTCCTGCTGTACCTGCTGCAAACTTACTGCTGCAGTGTTTCAGCCCTACCGACCCACCGTCACCATTTTTACGACCAGACCTCAGCCCCTCTCCGTCTCTCTTGCCCGCATCACTGCAGCAACATGTGCCTTCCCCACCACCCATTCCTTTCCCCGCAGAAGCTGCAGCACCTGTTGTTCCTGTGGACCTGGTACCGGATGATAGTGTGTTGGTCACCACTTCATCCACTGTTCTGTCGACTGTCCCCGCCGTCCCTGGATACATGTCCCCTCGCATTATCCAACTCTTCACTGGTGAGCACACTGATGCTGAGCAGAGTCCTGCCACGACCACGCCTCCTGTCATCATGGTAAGTGCTCCAGATGATGCCTTGAAGTTGATGGAGGGAACACAAGTGGGGCATGCTTCAGATGGCGAGGGGGTAGCAGGTGAAACAAGTGACAATATGGATACCACTTGAAGGTACCATTTTATTTGTTACATGTTTTATCTTGACCTTAGTTTGTCGAACATTTTTCATACTTCTTTACTTTTCATTTTGCACTTGTTCATGTATGCAATAATTTTACTTATATCACATCATTGTACATACTTTTTCACACATATAACATGGATTCTTGCTGTGGTAGTGAATGGATGGAATGCCCCACGTGTGTGGTGCACTTGTTGTGGTCAGATTGGGCTTGTTGTTTCCTGTAGTGGCGTCACTAGCAGTTGGTCCATGCATATGTAGTGAGTCCATGCAGGTGTAGTGAGTCGTGCAGGTATAGTGATTCCGCGCAGTGTAGTGAGTCCATGCAGGTGTAGCGAGTCCACACAGGTGTAATGAGTCTGCGCTTGGTGTAGTGAGTCCGCGAATATGTAATGAGTCTGCGCAGGTGTAGTGAGCCCACGCAGTGTAGTGAATCCATGTAGGTGTAGTGAGTCCGCGGAGTGTAGTGAGTCCACCTGTGTGTGGTAAGTCCATGCAGGTGTAGTGCTTCCGACCATTTGCAGTGAGTCCGCCCATGTGCAGTGAGTCCGCCCATCTGTAGTGAGTCCGCATAGGTGTAGTGCATCCACACCTGTGTAGTGAGTCCACACCTGTGTGGTCAGTCTGTGCAGGTGTAGTGCGTCCACGCAGGTGTAGTATGTCCAAACATGTGCAGTGCGTCCACACATGTGCAGTGAGTCCACTCATATACAGTGAGTCCGCGCATGTGCAGTGAGTCCATGCAGGTGCAGTAAGTCCACGCAGGTGCAGTGAGTCCACACAGGTGCAGTGAGTCCGCGCAGGTGCAGTGAGTCTGCGCAGGGGCAGTGAGTCCATGCAGGGGCAGTGAGTCCGCACAGGTGTAGTGAGTCCACGCAGGTGTAGTGACCCTGGGGTATCCCCCAGTCCCTGCACCCCTCATTAATAATCCCAAATACTGCCTAACTGGCAGATGTACTGCACCAGTTGGTGGTACTCACCATTACCTTTGCAATGCAATAAACTCTTGGCCCATCCATCCAGATGCAGTACAGTAGCATCCTAGCTGGCTGTCAAGACCGGTTCTCCTCAACGATCTTACTAGGAGGTCCAGGGGTGCAGGGAACTAATGAGGAGGTAAGTCCAGACACTAGTAGGTGCTAGTTAGTGCAGAGAGTCAAGTCTGGGTCAAATGAATGAAGTCCGGGCACTAGAGAAACACAGGGGTAAGTCTGGACCACAGGAAAGTGGTCCGGAGTTGAGTGCAGCTTGTCCAGAGTGAAGGACATCCCAGAGGTGGGATAAGTCCTGAGAGGTCTAGCATTGAGTCTGGGACAGAGGTGGCTTTTGCCCTCATGCGAGTAGGAGACTTGCTAGGATCGGACATAGGACCAAGGGGACGAGATAGGACGGAGGCCGGAGTTGGCCGGAGTTCAGGAGAACAAGATGGGATTAGGAGAGCATGGTGGGTAGTACAGAGTGGGGAGTATCTTAGTTGAGATTTGATCTAAGGATCTACTAGGCCAGAGTACGGTAGTTTATATAGTAATGAGAACTAGGGTGAGTATATACGGTGACAAGTAAACACCTTAGTCGGGACAAGGGATGGAGCAGAAACAGACAGGAAAATAAAGCAGGTACAGGAAAATAAACTGGAGCAGGAGTAGACACGGGGAACTAGGATTACAGGGACGACAGAGCAGATGCAGGGACAAGTGAAGTAAAGGGAACTAGGTCGGAAGAGGACAAGTAAGGGTCAGAGGTGGACTTAACTAATGTTAAGTCTGGAGCGATGTCCAGGACCAGAGGAAGTGAGACCGGAGGAAGTGCAAGAGTGGAGGTGGAGGAAGGGCGGAGTAGCTGGAGGAAGGTCCAGAGTTGGACATGGAAATGTCCAAGGCCATTGGTGGACCTATCAGGGGAAGTGGAGTGGAACAGGAGCAAACCTGAGCCAGAGTTGGATGTACCAGCCGGAGTTGGGCTATGTTGCAGACAAGACCAAGGGAGTGGCCGGACTGAAACTGGAGTAGCGACAAGTGGTAGGTACAGGTTCGACATGGCGAAGTTAGACCGCAGATGTGTCTAGAGGAAGACAGGGGTTAGACCTGAGGTGGAGATGGACATAGTGACTGGAGTTGAGCTGGAGTGCAGCTATGGGGCTGGAGATGGCCGGACTAGATCTGGAGTTGTGTCTATGCCTAAGGAGAGGTCAGGCGGGCCAGGGTTAGACTGGAGTTGTGACTGGGAAAAGTATGGATATGACAGTATTCCACTGAGTCCGAGTGGAACTCGCATTTCTCCGGTTTGGCAAAGAGGCCATGTAACTGGAGTCGGCGGAGAACCTCCTGGACGTGCTGCTGGTGAGACTCCATATCCTCGGAGTCAATGAGGATGTCGTCGAGGTACATGACGACGCAGACATCCAGCATGTCAGCAAAGACAGTGTTGACAAAGCGCTGGAATGCTGCAGGGATGTTAGTGAGGCCAAAGGGCATTACTAACCACTTGTAGGACCCATAGCGCATATGGAAAGCGGTCTTCCATTTGTCGCCCGGAGCAATCCGGACTAGATGGTACGCATGCCGGAGGTCGATCTTTGAGTAGATCTTAGCACAGCTGGGGGAGTCCAATAGATCAGAGACAAGGGGGAGTGGATAGCAGTCCTTTTTGGTGATTTTGTTTAGGCCTTGGAAGTCAACACATAGTCGTAAGGAGCCGTCCTTCTTCTTGACGAAGAGGACTGGAGCAGCGTGAGAGGAAGAGGTAGGGCGGATGAAACCTGTAGTGAGATTCTCATTGATGAATGTCTGGAGGGTGGAGAGCTCGACCGGAGACAGTGAGTAAAGGGTTCCCAGGGGTGGTGAAGTACCTTCTTCGAGATCGATCTTCAAATTGTAATTGCGATGCAGGGGACGTTCGGAGGCATTTGCCTTACTGAACACATCCGCATAATGGCAATACTCCAGAGGGACGATGTCCAAGTCCAGCAGAGTTGATATGGAAGAAGAACAGACCTTTGCTGAGTTGGCAGGACACAGCTGGAGTTGGTACTTCGTAAATCCTTCCAAACTGCACGCATGCACGAATGCGGCTGCATTGATTAGAGAGATGTGCAGAGGGGTGCAAGCCGGAGTGTCGACAGGTGGCATAGAGCCGGGGGTAGACTGGCCAGAGAGGCCGGAGTCAAGGTTTCCGGGCAGAACCAGAGAGGGAGTCGATGGGGGTGCTGGCAAACTTCCTGCAAGAGTCCGGAATGTTAAACTACTCAATACCCAGTCAATCAACGGATTATAGCGAGTGAGCCAGTTATGTCCAAGGACAATCGAGCATTCAGAATCCAACGGAGCGAGATAAGAAATCATGGGGGTGACATCACCGGATGTGGGGAACTGCACTGATAAATCAATAGCTTGAGTAATTACATAGTTTGATGTACCATCAAATAGCCAGAGTTGGATGGGAGAGACAGAGTAAGAGGTAATGTTGTTTTTGTGCATGAATCATAAATCTACAAAACAATGCGTGGACCTGGAGTCCACAAGAGCGCAGATTTTAGGTATATCAAATGATAAAAGGGAAACATAAGGCATAAGGGAATTTGGGTCGAAAAGAGCGGACACATTGAGGCGGGCCTCCTTGGGTGCACTTCCGGAGTCAATGCAGCTCGCCGGTTGTGCAGAGGGCCAGGAGCTGCTTACTCTTTTTTTGACTCGGAGTTGGCACCCGAGTTAGTAAAGTCTGTTTTACCAAACTCAGCAGCGATGGCCACAGCGCGAGCCTTGGCCTTTTTGGACTTCTTTGGACAGTTGTCCGTGAAGTGTCAGGTACCTCCGCAGAACATGCAGAGGTTGTTTTCGAGCCACCGTTTGCGCTCGTCAGCGGTTAGCTTCCTGTCCTTACCAAGCTTGTTGGTCAAGTCCGGTTTGGAACTGGACGAGGACTGGTTGCCGGTTGCCTTAGGCGAGCCAGAGGTGTTGGTGGAGCTGGGGGAGTTGCCGGTCTTAGCTGGACCGGGCTTAGAGGAGTTGCCTCTGGAGTTGGAGGGCTTGGTGGAGGACGAGGTAGGCTGGCTCTTCATCATATGAGAGATCTCGTCTTTGCGCTCCCAATAGTGTGCATCGATCTCTTGACAAAGGGCTCTCAACCCATTCAGAGTCAGGGGCTTCCCGACTCAAGCGATCTCATCCTTGAGGCGGTTCGGGAGGCCAGAGTAAAACAGGTGACAGAGTGCGTCATCCCCATAGTCCTGGACCTGCAAAGCAAGGCGGTTGAAATCTATGATGTACTGCGTAACGTGATACGAGTCTTTCATCCAGAGATGCTCAAGCTGGTGCTCAGCATCAGCAACTGGGTCATGAGGACCAAAGGTACTCTGGAGTTCCGTGACAAAGTGGACCCAGCTGTCCATCCATCGCAGGCGGTCAGCCAGATTACCGGAGTTGAGGAGGTCAGGTTCGAACCATTCCAGTGTCATACCTTTAAGATAGGATTGGGCAAATGTTACCTTTGCTCTATCTTGGTGGAAAGCCTTGGTGCAATCCTGGAAACACAGTTTGCACTTGACCAAGAAGGTCCGGAGTTTCTTTGGGTCCGTGCCATCGAAGGTGTCCGGTTCACGGACCTTGGCACAGGAGGAAGAGGAGTCGTTGGTACGACGAGAGGAGCGGGAGATGTGGTTGACGGTGACAGTGAGATTGTGGAAGACAGCCAGACTAGGGTCTAGCTCTTCCATGGCGTCAAGAAATTCATTGTTGTTGTTGTCATCTCCAGGGTCATCCGGATCATCTCCGGGACCATCCTCAGGGCTGAACCATTTGAATCAACCGGGTTCGTGATGCTCCAGAGTGGAGTCGCGACAGTAGGGAAACCTGTCACCAGAAACAGATTCATGGTGACCTAAGTCTGCAGAACCGCGAAGGCTCTGAGACGCAGCATCTCAATGCGGAGTCAAAGATGCTGTGGGGTTTTGAGCTGTAAAGCTCTGGAATTGGCTTACAGAAGCCGGAGGTTGCCTGCGGTTAGACAGGGCTTGCTGGGCAGCAGAAAGGTGAAGGTCGTCTACTGCACCTGCTTCTTCAGCGAGTGTGGCAGCAGTATGAGCGCGACAGTGAGTAGTCATGGTCATGAGGAATGAAAACTAGTTTGCGTACGAGGTTTGTATAGTGAACCCACACAAGTGTGAGTCTGAAATACTGTCAAGTCCAGGTCTACTCCGGTAGGGGGTTCGGTCAAGTCCAGACAGAAGCGGACAAGAGGGGAGATCAGGGATTTGGGCAGAGGTTAGCCCAGGCCGGAGTTGCGACCAATTGGATTCAACGACAAGGATGGCGAGCGTTGATCCCTTGCGTAGGTTCCGGTCAGTGTTATGACCATGTCCAACTCCGGTTGCATTGCAGCCCTATAGCTCAACTCCGGTCGTTCTTGGTTACTCTGGTCACAGTTGCGCTGATATGCTTCCACTAACTACGACCCTTGGTCTAGTCTGCATCCAGTCCTTACTACACTTGCCCGTCTACCCTGCCTTGATGTGAGTTCTCCATGAACTTGATATATCCCATACCTTGTAGCATTTTCACCAGACCTGATTTATTTTCACCAGACCTGACCTAGTCCTTACTCTGGTCGTTCCTTGTCCGCCATTAGGCTGTTTACTTGTCACCGTATATACTTGTCCCTAGTTCTCACTTAGTATAAGTACTCTGTAGATTATCCTGTATTCTCCAGTCTGAAATCATCTAAGTCACTACTCCTGTTCCTCTGTCCGTCTCTGTCTCCATCTCCGTCTGACTGGAACCTATGCAAGGGATCAATGCTCACTGTCCTTGTCATTGAATCCAAATGGTCGCAACTCCGGCCCGGGCTAACCTCTGCCCAAACCTCTGACCTCCCCTCTCGTCCACTTTCGTCCGGACTTGACCGGACCCCCTACCGGAGTAGACCCAGACTTGACAGTATTTCAGACTCGCACTTGTGTGGGTTCATTGTTCTAAACCTCGTATGCAAACTAGTTTCCATTTCCTCATGACCATGACTACACGCTCTCGTGCTCGTACTGCTGCCGCACTCGCTGAAGAAACAGGTGCAGTAAATGATCTCCACCTTTCTGCCGCCCAGCAAGCCCTGTCTAACTGCAGGCAACCTCCGGCTTCCGTTAGCCAATTCCGGAGCTTTACAGCTCGAAACCCCACAGCATCTGTGACTCCGTGTCAAGATGCTGTGTCTCAGAGCCTTCGTGGTTCTGCAGACTTAGGTCACCATGAATCTGTTTCTGGTGATAGGTTTCCCTACCATCGTGACTCCACTCCGGAGCGTCACGAACCCGGTCGTTTCCAATGGTTCGGCCCTGGGGATGGTCCCGGAGATGATCTGGACGACCCCGGAGATGACAACAACAACAACAACAACAAATTTCTCGATGCCACGGAAGAGCTAGATCCTAGTCTGGCTGTCTTCCATAATCTCGCCGTCGCCGTTAACCGCCTCTCTCGCTCCTCTCGTCGTACCAACAACTCCTCTTCCTCCCGTGCCAAAGTCCGTGAACCGGACACCTTTAATGGCACGGACCCCAAGAAACTCCGGACCTTCTTGGTCCAGTGTGAACTGCATTTCCAGGATTGCACCAAGGCCTTCCGTCAAGATAGAGCAAGGGTAACATTTGCCCAGTCCTATCTTACAGGTATGACGCTGGAATGGTTCGAACCGGACCTCCTCAACTCCGGTAATCTGGTTGACCGCCCACACTGGATGGACAGCTGGGTCCATTTTGTCGCTGAACTCCAGAGTACCTTCGGTCCTCACAACCCAGTCGTGGATGCTGAGCACCAGCTCGAGCATCTCCAGATGAAAGACGCATACCGTGTTACACGGTATATCGTGGATTTCAACCGCCTCGCTTCCCAGGTCCAGGACTATGGAGATGGCATGCTCCGTTGCCTATTCTACTCTGGTCTCCCGGACTGCCTCAAGGATGAGATCACTCGAGTCGGAAAGCCCCTGACTCTGAATGGGCTGAGAGCCCTTTGTCAAGAAATCGACGCGCGCTATTGGGAGCGCAAAGACGAGATCTCTCATATGACGAAGAGCCAGCCTACCTCGTCCTCCACCAAGCCCTCCAACTCCAGAGGCAACACCCCCAAGTCTGGTCAAGCTCAGACCAGCAACTCCACCAGCTCCACCAACACCTCTGGCTCGTCTAAAGCAACCAGCAACCAGTCCTCGTCCGGCTTCAAACTGGACCTGACCAACAAGCTTGGTAAGGACGGGAAACTGACCGCAGACGAGTGTAAAAGGCGGCTCGACAACAACCTCTGCATGTTCTGTGGAGGTACCAGACATTTCATGGACAACTGTCCAAAGAAGTCCAAAAAGGCCAAGGCTCGCGCTGTGGCCATTGCTGCTGAGTCCGGTAAAACGGACTCTACTAACTCGGGTGCCAACTCCGAGTCAAAAAAAGAGTAAGCAGCTCCCGGCCCTCTGCACAACCGGCGAGCTACGTTGACTCCGGAAGTGCACCAAAGGAGGCCCACCTCAACGCGTCCGCTCTTTTCGACCCAAACTCCCTTATGCCACATGTTTCCCTTTTGTCCTTTGATATACCTAAAATCCGCGCACTCGTGGACTCCAGGTCCACACATTGTTTTGTAGATTTACGATTTGTGCACAAAAACAACATTACCTCTTACTCTGTCTCTCCCATCCAACTCTGGCTATTTGATGGTACATCAAACTATGTAATTACTCAAGCTATTGATTTATCAGTGCAGTTCCCCACATCCGGTGATGTCACCCCCATGATTTCTTATCTCGCTCCGTTGGATTCTGAATGCTCGATTGTCCTTGGACATAACTGGCTCACCCGCTATAATCCGTTGATTGACTGGGTATTGAGTAGTTTAACATTCCGGACTCTTGCAGGAAGTTTGCCAACGCCCCCATTGACTCCCTCTCTGGTTCTGCCTGGAAACCCTGACTCCAGCCTCTCCGGCCAGTCTACCCCAGGCCCTGCACCATCTGTTGACACTCTAGTTTGCACCCCCTCGCATATCTCCCTAATCAACGCAGCTGCATTCGTGCGTGCGTGCAGTTTAGAGGGATCCACGAAGTACCAACTTCAGCTGTGCCCTGCCGACTCAGCGAAGGCCCGGTCTTCTTCTACATCAACTCCGCCGGACCTGGACATCATCCCTCCGGAATATCGTGACTATGCGGATGTGTTCAGTAAGGTGAAAGCCTCTGAACTTCCCCCGCATCACAATTATGATTTGAAGATCGAACTCGAAGAAGGTACTTCACCACCCCTGGGAACCCTTTACTCACTGTCTCCGGTCGAGCTCTCCACTCTCCGGATGTTCATCGATGAGAATCTCACTACAGGTTTCATCCGCCCTACCGCTTCCTCTCATGCTGCTCTGGTCCTCTTCGTCAAGAAGAAGGACGGCTCCTTACAACTATGTGTTGACTTTAGAGGCCTAAACAAAATCACCAAAAAGGATCGTTACCCACTCCCCCTTATCTCTGATCTATTGGACTCCCCCAGCCATGCTAAGATCTATTCCAAGATCGACCTCCAGCATGTGTACCACCTAGTCTGGATTGCTCCGGGCGATGAATGGAAGACTGCCTTCTGTACGCGCTATGGGTCCTACAAGTGGTTAGTAATGCCCTTTGGCCTCACTAATGCCCCTGCAGCGTTCCAGTGCTTTGTCAACACCATCTTTGCTGACATGCTGGATGTCTGCATTGTTGTGTACCTCAATGACATCCTCATCTACTCCGAGGATATGGAGTCTCACCAGCAGCATGTCCGGGAGGTACTCTGCCGTCTCCGGTTACATGGCCTCTTCGCCAAACCGGAGAAATGCAAGTTCCACTCGGACTCAGTGGAATACCTTGGCTACCGTCTATCCCCTGAAGGTCTGACTATGTCTCCAGACAAAATACAAACCATCTCCGATTGGCCTGAACCTCGTAAGGTAAAGGACATCCAATCCTTCTTGGGATTCGCCAACTTCTACCGCCAGTTCATTTTCAACTACTCTGACATTGTGGTTCCTCTTACCCGGCTCACCCGGAAAGATGCTCCTTGGATCTTCTCCGAGGACTGTCGATGCACTTTCAATGCTCTCAAGCACGCCTTCACCACTGCGCCCATACTCACTCACTTTATTCTGGACACCCCTATCATTGTGGAAACGGACGCCTCTGACTACGCTGTTGCTGGTATCCTGTCTATCACCTGCTCCGACGGAGAGGTCCATCCGGTAGCATTCTACTCCCAGACCTTGACTGCTCCAGAGCTGAACTACGACATCCATGATAAGGAACTCCTTGCCATCTTCGAGGCATTCTGGAACTGGCACCATTACCTTGAAGGCTCTGCCTCCCCTGTTGACGTCGTCACCGACCACAAAAACCTGGAGTATTTCTCTACTTCCAAAGTCCTCTCCCGCCGGCAAGCCCAGTGGTCTGAATTCCTCTCCCAGTTTAACCTCGTCATTTGTTTCCACCCCGGAAAACTCGGTGCCAAGCCGGACACTCTCACTAGACGATGGGATGTCTACCCCAAAGAGGGGGATAGTGGCTATGCCCGTGTTAATCCACAAAACCTCAGGCCAGTGTTCACCCACGAACAACTGACTAACTCACTTCGCGCAACCATTCTAGAGTTCCCGGTCCTCCGTTGAGCAGTTGCCATCATGGACGTGGAAACACTCCACAACAACATTTTATCTGCTCTCCCCTCAGATCCCATTGCCCAGATCCACCTCTCAGACCCACCGGACTCTCGTTGGTCTCCACCTCCGGGTACTCTGGTACCACCATGATCACCCACTCTCTGGGCACTTTGGGCAAAACTGGACCTTGGAACTAATCCAGCGTAAATACACCTGGCCTGGTCTTAGGACCTTCATCAAGGACTACGTCCGGTCATGCACCTCCTGCGCTCGAGCTAAGACACCGCTCCATCGACCCTATGGGTTACTAAAACAGCTCCCTGTCCCAGAAAGACCTTGGAACTCCATATCCATGGACTTTATAGAGCAGCTCCCTGCCTCTACCGGATTCACAGCTATCTTGGTCATAGTAGATAGACTCTCTAAACAGGCCATCTTCATTCCTACTCACGACACCATCACTAGCCCAGAGCTCGCAAAGCTCTTCCTACTCCATGTATTCTCCAAGCACGGTGTTCCCGCCCACATCACTTCAGATCGCGGTACTGAGTTTGTCTCCCACCTCTTCTGGTCACTCAGAAAAGCCCTCAACATGCGCCTCCACTTCACCTCCGGTTACCACCTGGAGGGCGATGGCCAGACAGAGTGTTCCAACCAGACACTCGAACAGTACCTCCGCGTCTACTGCAACTACCAGCAGGACAACTGGGTGGAACTACTCCCACTGGCGGAGTTTGCTTATAATAACGCACCTAGTGCTACCACCGGAGTCTCACCATTCTTCGCTAACAAAGGTTATCATCCTAACATCTCCATCTATCTGGAGCGCGATATGACCTCTGCACGGGCTTGTGACTATGCAGTCGACCTTGAATCGCTGCATCAATACCTTCAAGAAGAAATGGCCAATGCACAACTTCACTACCAAGGGCCAGCTGATGCCAAACGTACTCCGGCACCGGACTTCAAGGTTGGCGACCAAGTGTACGTGAAAGCCAAATACTTCCGGTCAACACAACCATCCAAAAAGCTATCAGAGAAGAACCTGGGGCCCTACACTATCATTGCGCAAGTAGGCTCCCTCTCTTTTACGCTCTGTCTTCCAGACTCCATGCACCCCGTTCACCCCATCTTCCATGTCTCCCAACTCAAACCGGCCATACCTAACACCATACCAGACCGGATACAGCCTCCTCTGCCACTGGTCGAAGTAGATGGTGAACTGGAGTTTGAGATTGCTGAGATCCTTGACTCCAAGGTTGACCGTCAATGCAAATCGTGCAAACTGCTGTACTTGGTGCGTTGGTCCGGTTACGAGGGGACTGACAAAGAAACATCTTGGCTACTCGCCACTGAACTAGGCAATGCAACGGAACTTCTAGAAGATTACCATGTCCGGTACCTGGACAAACCCGGACCACTCACGTCCATGTAGCATTACTCTCGCCTCCGTTTCTTTTATCTGTTTGCCCTATCTGTTTCACTCTGTCTCTGTAATATCACTCACTCTCAAATCCAATCCACTTCTTTCTATAAACAAAAAGTAGAACTAATTTACATTCTATTTACAAAATCCGGACTGGACCTTTCATTCCGGCACACCACTTGTGCGCCCATGACCGGAGCAAGTGACGAGCGACTGGAGTTGGGTTAGAGCGCTGCGATGTGACCGGAGTGACCAGATAAGACCTGGAGTTGGACATGGTCGTAACAGTATCCCCCTTTTAGGGGCCAAACCCATGAGGCCCCAATGAGGCTGTTGTGTGATCGCCTAGAAACAATGCGGAGTCCAGAGTGAATGTCTGAGTACGAATTTTGGATCTATAAAGATCAGACCGGTTTTTTGCTCTTACCCCCAACTTCCTGCCATCTCAAACATGTCTGCACCCACCAAGTCCACCAGCCCCATCGCCCCAGCTGCCACCGAGTCCAAGGACTGGACAAAGGCTTCCACACCAGAGTTGATATCTGGTAGTGAGGACGAGTCGAGCGTCCTTGATGCGAAGGCGAAGGAGTGTCGTTGTTGCAAGCAGGTGAGAAGAGAGGAGGGGCAGTGCCGGGAGGCAGAGGAGAGGAGAGTATGCAAAGAGGCGGAAAGGCTGGCACGTGAGGAGGCGGAGCGTGCAAAGGTGGAGGCGGAGTGTAGGGCAAGAGAGCAGGCAGAGAAGGAGAGGGTGGATTCACAAGCAAGGGCGGAGTCGGAGCAGAGGAAGGTGGCGGAGCTAGCTGCCAAGCAGAGAGCGGTGGAGGTAGCCACCAAGCAAAAAGCGACAGTGCAGGAGGCGTCGAAGAAGCGGGCGAGGGAGGAACCAGAGGCAGGTCCGGTTGGAGATGTCCAGTAGGTTTTTATTTTATTTCCTAATCCCATTTTCTTTATTGATTTTGTGTAGGTGTGTGCATTGCGCCAAGCACCGTGTGATATGCGAGCGCGACCTGGAGAAGCCCAAGCAGCGGGCATGCATGAAGTGCGCCGGCTTGAAGGAGAAGTGTGAGTGGCTGGAGGTGGGGGGATCCAGTCCGGTTGTGGACAAGGCAAAAGGCAAGGTGAAAGAGAAGGAGACAGCAACGTCACCGTGAGGCGGTGAAAAATGGAAGAAGAAGAAGGTGGCGAAGGTCATCATCGACGACAATGAGGTTGTGGAGGTGGCAGGCCCGTCCAGGTCAAGGTCCGGTTTCAACACCAGGCCTTTCTTGGAGCGGATGGACAGGCTGATGGCCGCAGTGGAGGTGATGACGGGTCAGATGGCCTGGATTATGGACTCCACATGGTCTGTATTGTGGTCCAACGACTGACTCAGCGCCGGCCTCAAAACGTTTTTCGAGGAGTGCCAGTTTTTTACATCAGAGTTCATCGCGCCAGAGGAAGAGAGTGAAGAGGAGGTCGATCCAGAAGAGATTGACTAGGAGTTGGAAGAGCTCCAGAAGGACCTGGAGGAGGAAGGTCCTGCACCAGAGTAGGTAGTCTGGTCCAGCGCCTTGTAAACAGAACTGTACTTTTTTTAGTTATGAAAGGTTTTTGTTTATAAGAGAAAAGTTGACTGGATGAGAGAGTGATGTTACTTGGGACAGAGTAAAACAGATAGGGGAAACAGATAAAAGAAATGAAGGGTGAGAGTACTATTACATGGACACAAGTGGTCTGGGTTTGTCCAGGTACCGGACATGATAGCCTTCTAGTAGTTCCGTAGCGTTGCCTAGTTCAGTGGTGAGTAGCCAAGATGTTTCTTCGTCAGTCCCCTCGTATCTGGACCAATGCACCAAGTACAACAGTTTACACAATTTGCATCATCAGTCAACCTTGGAGTAGAGGATCTCAGCGATCTCAAACTCTGGTTCACCATTGACTTTGACTGGTGGCGGAGGAGGTTGTATCCGGTCCGGTATGGTGTTGGGTATGGCCGGTTCGAGTTGGGAGACGTGGAAGACAGGGTGAATGGCACGCATGGAATCTGGAAGGGGGAGCGTAAAAGAGAGGGAGCCTACTTGTGCGATGATAGTGTAGGGACCCAGATTCTTCTCTGATAGCTTTTTGGATGGTCGTGTTGACCAGAAGTATTTGGCTTTCACGTACACTTGGTTGCCAACCTTGAAGTCCAGTGCTGGAGTATGTTTGGCATCAGCCGGACCTTGGTAGCGAAGTTGTGCATTGGCCATTTCTTCTCAAAGA
Organism: Scleroderma bovista; assembly: GCA_037178675.1. Lineage (NCBI taxonomy): Eukaryota > Fungi > Basidiomycota > Agaricomycetes > Boletales > Sclerodermataceae > Scleroderma > Scleroderma bovista. The sequence continues at coordinate 17,254 of JAYMGJ010000261.1, forward strand.
TATTGGTGCAGTGACTCGAGGTCGACTGCATAGTCACGAGCCCGTGCAGAGGTCATATTGTGTTCCGGATAGACGGAGATGTTAGGATGATAACCTTTGTTAGTGAAGAATGGTGAGACTCCGGTGGTAGCACTAGGTGCGTTGTTGTATGCAAACTCCGCCAAAGGGAGAAGGTCTGCCCAGTTGTCCTGCTGGTAGTTGCAGTAGACGCAGAGGTATTGTTCGAGTGTCTGGTTGGATCGCTCTGTCTGGCCATCGCCCTCCGGGTGGTAACCGGAGGTGAAGTGGAGGCGCATGTTGAGGGCTTTTCCAAGTGACCAGAAGAAGTGGGAGACAACTCAGTACTGTGATCTGAGGTGACGTGGGCAGGGACACCGTGCTTAGAGAATACATGGAGTAGGAAGAGCTTCGTGAGCTCCAGGCTAGTGATGGTGTCATGAGTAGGAATGAAGATGGCCTGTTTAGAGAGCCTATCTACTATGACCAAGATAGCTGTGAATCTGGTAGAGGCAGGGAGCTGCTCTATAAAGTCCATGGATATGGAGTTCCAAGGTCTTTCTGGGACAGGGAGCTGTTTTAGTAACCCATAGGGTCGATGGAGTGGTGTCTTAGCTCGAGCGCAGGAGGTGCATGACCGGTCGTAGTCCTTGACGAAGGTCCTGAGACCAGGCCAGGTGTACTTACGCTGGATTAGTTTCAGAGTCTGGTTTTGCCCAAAGTGGCCAGAGAGTGGGTGATCATGGTGATACCAGAGTACCCAGAGACGGAGACCGTCCAGGTCCAGTATGTAGATGTGACCATCTAGGCAGAGGAATCTGCCTCATCTGCGGACCAGCGAGAGTCCAGAGGGTCAGAGAGGTGGATCTGGGCAATGGGATCAGAAGGGAGAGTAGATAAGATGTCATTGTGGAGTGTCTCTACGTCCATGATGGCAACTGCTCGACGGAGGACCGGGAACTCTAGAATGGTTGTGCAGAGTGAGTTAGTCAGTTGTTCGTGAGTGAACACCGGCCTGAGGTTTTGTGGATTAACACAGGCATAGCCACTATCACCCTCTTTGGGGTAGACATCCCATCATCTAGTGAGAGTGTCTGGCTTGGCACCAAGTTTTCTGGGGCGGAAACAAATGATGAGGTTAAACTGGGAGAGGAATTCAGACCACTGGGCTTGCCGGCGGGAGAGGACTTTGGAGGTAGAGAAATACTCTAGATTTTTGTGGTCGGTGACGACATCAATAGGGGAGGTGGAACCTTCAAGGTAATGGCGCCAGTTCCGGAATGCCTCAAAGATGGCAAGGAGTTCCTTATTGTGGGTGTTGTAGTTCAGCTCCGGAGCGGTCAAGGTCTGGGAGTAGAAAGCAACCGGACGGATCTCTCCGTCTGTGCAGGTAATAGACAGGATGCCAGCGACAGCGTAGTCAGAGGCATCCGTTTCCATGATGATAGGGGTGTCCAGAATGAAGTGAGTAAGAATGGGCGCGGTAGTGAAGGCGTGTTTGAGAGCATTGAAAGCGCGTCAACAGTCCTCGGTGAAATTCCAAGGGGCATCTTTCCGGGTGAGGCGGGTAAGAGGGACCACAATGTCGGAGTAGTTGAATATGAACCGGTGGTAGAAGTTGGTGAATCCAAAGAAGGATTGGATGTCCTTTACCTTATGAGGTTCAGGCCAATCGGAGATGGTTTGTATTTTGTCTGGAGACATCGTCAGACCTTCAGGGGATAGACGGTAGCCAAGTGTCAGAACCGGTTCCTCCGACGAACTCTGACACAAGCGGAGATAAGTGTGAAGGGTTGTTGACAACAGGCGGAGGAGATGCAGAGGTGTTGAGGACTTTGGCTTCAGCATATGTGCTGCGCCCTTGTGATACCTGCGTCCTCTTATTTCGGAGGACTTAAGGACAGAGAGACGGAGGTCCGACGAAGGTCAGAGTTGCCAGAAGGCAGAGGAGACAGAGGTGAGTTCGCAGGAAGTATTCAAGATGATATTCGAACTGAGGGACAATCCCCTCAGCGTTCGGAGTACTTATACTTTACATCAGATATGTACAGTAACGGAGAAGCGGAGAGAGACATAGCGGAGACATAGCTAAGAGTCTGCGGATGACAAACAGATGAATAACATACACGGAACGGAGATCAGTGATAAGCGTAACGGATCAAAAGGTTAACGGGACACAACTATGAGTAATCAGATCTAATCTAAAACGGGAACAAGGGAAACAGGAACAGAAGTGGAACGGAAGCATACAATAACCGGAGGCGTAAGCGCGGAACTGTTTACTAAAAGGAGATGGAGCGTCAATTGTCAGAGCGGAGATGGATACGTAGCGTCGGAGGTGTCCGATTGCGATCGGACTTGAGTCTACAACAGTCTAGAGGCCTTGCGGAGTCACGAGGCGTCACATGGTCGTGACACCAAGATACTCTACTGAGTCCGAATGGAACTCCCATTTCTCTGGTTAGGTGAAGAGACCATGTAACTGGAGTCGGCGGAGCACCTCCTGGATGTGCTGCTGGTGAGACTCCATGTCCTCGGAGTAAATGAGGATGTCATCGAGGTACACGATGACGCAGACATCCAGCATGTCAGCAAAGACAGTGTTGACAAAGCGCTGGAATGCTGCAGGGGTGTTAGTGAGGCCAAAGGGCATTACTCACCACTTGTAGGACCCATAGCGCGTACAGAAGGTGGTCTTCCATTCATCGCCTGGGGCAATCTGGACTAGATGGTACACGTGCTGGAGGTCGATCTTGGAGTAGATCTTAGCATGGCTAGGGGAGTCCAATAGATCAGAGATTAGGTGGAGTGGATAGCAATCCTTTTTGGTGATTTTGTTTAGGCCTTGGAAGTCAACGCATAGTCATAAGGAGCCGTCCTTCTTCTTGACGAAGAGGACCGGAGCAGTGTGAGAGGAAGAGGTAGGGTGGATGAAACCTGTAGTGAGATTCTCATTGATGAACGTCTGGAGAGTGGAGAGCTCGACCGGGGACAGTGAGTAAAGGGTTCCCAAGGGTGGTGAAGTACCTTCTTTGAGTTCGATCTTCAAATTGTAATCATGATGCAGGGGAAGTTCAGAGGTGTTTGCCTTACTGAACACATCCGCATAATCACGATATTCCGGAGGGATGATGTCCAAGTCCAGCGGAGTTGATATAGAAGAAGAACAGACCTTTGCTGAGTCAGCGGGAAGCAGCTGAAGTTGGTATTTCGTGGATCCCTCTAATTTGCATGCACGCACGAATGCAGTTGCATTGATCAGAGAGATGTGTGGAGGGTTGCAAACCGGAGGAGGGTAGAGGGCCGGGAGCTGCTTACTCTTTTTTTGACTCGGAGTTGGCACCCGAGTTAGTAGAGTCCGTTTTACTGGACTCAGCAGCGATGGCCACAGTGCGAGCCTTGGCCTTTTTGGACTTCTTTGGATAGTTGTCTGCAAAGTGTCCGGTACCTCCACAGAACATGCAGAGGTTGTTTTCGAGCCACTGTTTGCGCTTGTCAGTGGTTAGCTTCCTGTCCTTACCAAGCTTGTTGGTCAAGTCCAGTTTGGAACCGGACAAGGACTGGTTGCCGGTTGCCTTAGGCGAGCCAGAGGTGTTGGTGGAGCTGGGGGAGTTGCCAGTCTTAGCTGGACCGGGCTTAGGGGAGTTGCCTCTGGAGTTGGAGGGCTTGGTGGAGGACGAGGTAGGCTGGCTCTTCATCGTACAAGAGATCTCATCTTTGCACTCCCAATAGCACACATCAATCTCTTGACAAAGGGCCCTTAGCCCATTCAGAGTGAGGGGTTTCCTGACTCGAGCGATCTTGTCCTTGAGGTGGTCCGGGAGACCAGAGTAGAATAGGCGACGGAGTGTGCCATCTCCATAGTCCTGGACCTGCAAAGCGAGGCGGTTGAAATCTACGATGTACCGTGTAACGCGGTACGAGTCCTTCATCCGGAGATGCTCGAGCTGGTGCTTAGCATCCGCAACTGGGTCATGAGGACCAAAGGTGCTCTGGAGTTCTGCGACAAAGTGGACCCAGCTATCCATCCATCGCGGGCGGTCAGCTGGATTACCGGAGTTGAGGAGGTCTGGTTTGAACCATTCCAGAGTCATACCTTTTAGGTAGGACTGGGCGAACGTTACCATTGCCCTATTCTGGTGGAAAGCCTTGGCACGATCCTGGAAGCACAGTTTGCATTGGACCAAGAAGGTCTGGAGTTTTTTGGGGTCCGTGCCATCAAAGGTGTCCAGTTCATGGACCTTGGCATGGGAGGAAGAGGAGTCATTAGAGGAGCGGGAGAGACAGTTGACGGCAATAGTGAGATTGTGGAAGACAGCCAGACTAGGGTCTAGCTCTTCTGTGGCGTTGTCACGACCGTGACATCCGATCACCCTGTACCCTATTGTCTGATCGCGTCCAAATGTTCGCCGTCCGTCTATTGTATGTACTCCCTTTTCCATTTCTTTCTATCTGTCCTGTATCGCCACCGATCGGTGAGGGCGCTGTCCGTTTCTGTCTCTCTGTTCGATTACCTAATATGTTTCCTTTCTCGTTTCCGGTTACTATACATTCCTGTTCCTGTTCCATTACTAATACAATGTCTATCGGTAATCCGGTTATCGCACTTACCGTACTTACTCAGCGCGCAGCGCTGCGCTCGTCGTTCGTCGGTAATCCCGACTTCCCGTACATCGCCTCATCCGTTCCACTCAGTATAAATACCTAGATACTCGGTCTGTTGTAGTCTCAGTTCGAATATCGAATAAGATACTTCTCCTCTGTTCTCCCTTCACACTCTCCGTCTCTGTCTCGTGCAAGCACTCGGTCGTAGACCGTTTACCCTCGGACTCTCCGTCAGACCCTCGGTCGGCCTTCCTATTACTCGGGAAGCGCGACTACGCTACATAGCACCTCGGTCTTACCGCTAGGCCAACCTCTGACCCCCAGACCCCTCGTAGAGATCAGATTGGTGAAGAACCGGTCTTGACAGTATATTCGAACTCTAGCCTTGTACGAGTTCACAATCACCCATGTCCAGGACAATTCAAACTCGCTCGCGCAAACAACCCAGAACCCTCAGCATCCGATACTCGTCGGGCTGCTGCATTGAGCACTCTGACCAGCCTCAGGCACTCACCCGACTCTGTCTCCCAGTTCCAAGGCTTCTCTGCTCGGAGAGCCTCCTCCCCCACTCAACGTCGCCCACCTGGGGCCTTCGTCGAAGATCTCGGCGATGACCTAGGTGATGACCATCCCGGTGACAATGGTCCCGGAGGTGATGGTCCCGATGACCCCGATGACCCCAACCCTGATGATGGCGGTGAAGACCCCATTGAAGGCATCCCCGACCAAGAAGAGGCCGGTCTAGTCATCTTTAACAACCTCTCCATCGCTATCGACAGACTCGCGCGGTCTTTGTGCTCATCTGAGTCTTCATCTCGCACCAAGGTGCGCGAACCCGATACCTTCGACGGTACCGATCCAAAGAAGCTTCGCACATTCTTAGTCCAGTGTGAGCTCAACTTCCAGGACCGACCGAAGGCTTTTCGCACTGAGTGAACCAAGGTCATGCTCGCGCAATCGTACCTCAAAGGAATGGCTCTCGAATGGTTTGAGCCAGACCTACTCGGTGCAGGAGACCCCCTCAACCGTCCGATCTGGATGGCCGATTGGGAAGAGTTCGTCATTGAACTCCAAACCACCTTCAGTCCCCACGACCCTGTTGCCGACGCTGAGCATCAGCTCGACCACCTCCGTATGAAGGAAAACCATTGTGCCAATCGATACGTGGTTGACTTCAACCATATCGCGTCTCAGGTTCGGGGCTATGGCGATGGCACCCTGCGTCATCACTTCTACACAGGTCTCCCCGACCGAATCAAGGACGAGATAAGCCACGTCGGTAAACCGCGCACTCTGAACGGTCTTCGCGTCCTCACCCAGGAGATTGACGCCCGATATTGGGAATGCAAGGAAGAGGTCGCACGTCAGAACAAGACCTCTACCAGCACTAGTACCAACACCCCCAACACCAAGTCGGGTAAGACCGACAAGGGTAAATCCTCGGGCAATGCTGCCCAGTCCTCTTCGTCATCGACCCCGACTCAGAAATCTAACAAGTCGGGCAAGACTGCTGAGCTTTCGGACAAGCTCGGCAAGGACGGCAAGCTGACCTCTGAGGAACGCAAGCGCAGGTTCGACATGAATCTGTGCATGTTCTGTGGAGCAACTGGCCACAAGGCCAAGGACTGCCCCAAGTCAGGCTCTCAAGCAGCCAAGGCTAGGGCAGCTACCACCACTACCATGAACACGTCGGAAGCCAAACCGACGGCCTCCACCAAGGCAAAAAAATAGATAGCAACTCCCGAGACTCCGCACAGAGTGGGAGTTGCGTTGTTCCCGACTGTGCACCTATGGAGGCCCGACTCAACGCAGCCGCTCTTTCCGACCCCAACTCTCTCCGACCTCAGGTTACTATCAGTGACCGCGATATACAGTCTTTTCCTGTGTTAGTAGATTCGGGTTCTACCCACTGTTTTGTAGATCCGTCATTTGCAAATATGAACACTCTTTCCACTTACTCAGTATCCCCGATCGTTCTCCGTCTATTCGACGGTACCACCACCACCATAATTACCGAAGCAACCGATCTACCTATCCATTTTCCCTCTGGCGACGTCACCCCGATGACATTTTATGTCACCCCGTTGGACTCTGACTGTAAGATCGTTCTCGGACACAACTGGCTCACCCGATACAATCCGTCGATTGACTGGGTACTGAGCAGTATCGAGTTCAGAACATCCACGCAACAAGTGCCAACCCCGAGCTCACTCCCCGACCCTGTAGTGCCCTCACCGAGCGCGCTGAGACTCGACGACACGTCAGTTTTGTCTCCTTCCACGGCCGACTCGCCTCAGGCTCCCGGTCTTCGGGCACCACCTATCGCTCTCATCAACGCTGCAGCCTTTCTAAAGGCCTGCCAGCTCGATGGCTCTCAACAGTTCTCTGTCCAGCTGAAGCCTGACGGTAGCTTTCGCGCTGCGTTGGTCGACGCTACTCCCGACCTCTCCTCTGTCCCCGAGGCATACCACGACTTTGCCGATGTCTTTAGCAAGGCAAAAGCATCGGTACTCATGCCTCATCGGGAACACGACCTCAAGATAGAACTGGAAGAAGGAGCGCCATTACCACCCGGAAGACTCTACTCTCTCTCCCCTGTCGAGCTCGAAACCCTTCGGGCATTCATCGACGAAAACCTTCGCTTTGGTTTTATCCGTCCGACCTCATCCCCCCATGCAGCCCCTGTCCTCTTCATAAAGAAGAAGGACAGCTCTCTCTGACTTTGCATCGACTACCAGGGACTCAACAAAATATCAAAGAAGGATCGGTATCCCCTACCCCTCATCTCTGACCTACTCGACTCTCCGAGTCAAGCAAAGGTCTACACGAAAATTGATCTTCGACATGCTTACCACCTGGTTCGCATTGCCGAAGGCGATGAGTGGAAAACCGCCTTCAGGACTCACTATGGCTCGTATGAGTGGCAGGTGATGCCCTTCGGTCTCACCAACGCCCCTGCAGCCTTTCAGCGGTTCGTCAACTCGGTCTTCGCGGACATGCTCGATGTCTGTGTCGTAGTCTACCTCGACGATATCCTAGTCTACTCAGACAACATGGAGGACCATACTGAACACGTTCGGGAAGTGCTTAGGCGACCCCGCCAGCACAAGCTCTACGCCAAACCCGAAAAGTGTGAGTTCCATTCGGACTCGGTGGAGTACCTCAGGTACTTCCTTTCCCCTGACGGTTTGACAATGTCGCAAGACAAAGTCAAGACAATCTGCGATTGGCCCGAACCTCGCAAGGTGAAGGACATTCAGTCCTTCCTGGGCTTCGCGAACTTTTACCGTTGCTTTATATTCAATTACTCCGATATCGTGGTCCCACTAACTCGGTTGACACGGAAAGATGCCCCCTGGGATTTCTCCGACGTTTGCCGACGGTCATTCAACCAACTCAAGAAGGCCTTCACCACAGCTCCCATCCTTACCCATTTCCAGCCAGGCGCCCAACTGACAGTCGAGACCGACGCTTCGGACTACACGATTGCCGGTATCCTATCCATCACAGGTTCGGATGACGAGATACGACCGATTGCGTTCTACTCTCGCACTCTAACCATGCCCGAGCTGAACTACGATACACATGACAAGGAGCTCCTCGCTATTTTCGAAGCCTTCAGGACCTGGTGTCATTACCTAGAGGGCCCTACCTTCCCAATTGACATCGTGACCGACCACAAAAATTTGGAGTACTTCTCTACCTCTAAGGTTCTCACCCGTCAGCAAGCCCGATGGTCAGAATATCTTTCTTCTTTTAACCTGATCATTCGTTTCCGACCTGGTAAACTTGGTGCAAAGCCCAACGCCTTGACTAGACGCTGGGATGTCTACTTCAAAGAGGGGGATAGGGGCTTTGCCCGAGTCAATCCACAGAACCTCCGACTGGTGTTCACGGCTGAACAGCTCACCAATTCCCTTCGCGCAACATACTTACATGCTCCAGTACTCAGAGCTAGTGCACTTATGGACGTCGAGCGTCTCCACACCAATATCCTAGCCAACCTCCCGACCGATCCCATCGCTAAAGCCCACCTCTCAGACACCTCGAATCCCCAATGGTCGACCGATGAGACTGGCTATCTATGTCTCGATGGTCGCATGTACGTCCCCGAGGCCAATGACCTACGTCTTCGTGTTCTCAGATACAAGCATGACCATCCCCTATCGGGACACTTCAGTCAGAACCGCACTCTAGAGCTTATTTGTCGTGAATACACATGGCCAGGCATTCGTACCTACGTAAAGGACTACATTAAGTCCTGCACGGCCTGCGCCCGAGCTAAGACGCCACGTCACCGACCCTATGGGATGCTCAAGCAATTACCGGTCCCCGACTGACCATGGAATTCCATCTCAATGGATTTCATCGAGCAACTCCCGTCCTCATCCGGCTTCACAGCCATACTGGTAGTCATTGACCGACTATCAAAGCAAGCCATATTCATCCCAACTCACGATACAATAACCTCCCCCGAGCTCGCACAGCTCTTCCTACTCCACGTCTTCGCTAAGCACGGCGTCCCCGCGCATGTAATGTCTGACCGAGGCTCAGAGTTCGTCTTGCATTTCTTCCGTTCACTCAGTAAGGCCTTAGACATGAAATTACATTTCACTTCGGGCTATCACCCAGAAGGTGACGGACAGACCGAGCGAGCTAATCAAACACTCGAGCAATACCTCAGGATGTACTGCAATTACCAGCAGGACAATTGGTCGGACCTACTACCTCTCGCCGAGTTCGCCTACAACAATGCCCCTAGCGCTACAACTGGTGTATCACCATTCTTCGCGAACAAAGGATACCACCCGAACCTCGCTGTGCACCCCGAGCGCGATCTCTCATCGGCTCGGGCACGGGAATACGCAGTTGACTTAGAGTCACTGCATGAGTACCTACGTGAAGAAATGGCTGCTGCCCAGAAAAGGTACCAAGGCCCTGCTGACGCCAGAAGATCACCCGCACCCGATTTCAAAGTCAGTGATCAAGTATTTGTCAAAGCCAAGTACTTTAGGTCTACCCGACCGTCAAAGAAACTCTCCGAGAAGAATCTCGGCCCCTACCCAATCATCGCCCAAGTCGGCACTTTATCATTCACAATCCGTCTCCCCGACTCTATGCGTTGTCACGCACCAAACAGGTTTGGTACAGTGAACATGGAAGATAACGCCTATATCGAATGATCCTTATGCGAAGGATAAGCACGACGGACCCTCATCGTAGCCATCTATCGCACAAGACGACTATCCTGATGCGAGAGATGAATGCCAATGCAGACAGTCATCTATCGCACGAGAACCGCGAAGAAGCAGAAGAAACTGAAGGAATAACATCAATTGTGGTATGAGAAAGGAATGCACATGTCTGCAGTCCAACTCCCATACCAGAACAATTAAAGAAGCCGAAGAATTGATGGAGAAACGAAGAAGAAAGAGAAGAAATGATTTTTAGCGCCCAAATGTCATTTTTAGGCGCCCAGTGCCGGCATTCCGATATTTTGAATAGCTCTGTCGTTTCTGAAGCTATCAGGCACGTGACTATACCGTCAGAAAGCCTAGAGCGTGGTCTATCTGCCTGTCAAGTTCCGACGCAAATCCGTTCATTTCCCACGGAGATATTCCCCCCGCAATCCAGATGTTCGCTTCATCGCTCACTATGGAGTCCGTATTTTCTCTGGATCATTTCTCCGCTATTGCTGCAGATCTCCACTATGTCCTGCTCTTAGGACAGCCTCTCCCAGAGTTCCCGTGCACTGCCTGGCACATATCTTCCCAGCCTGCTCCCTCAGTCCCTCTCGTTCTCGGTCAGCGCGTTCTCCTCGTCAGTCCTGCGTCAAGGACGTACTTTGGTCATCTTAGGTCTATTGTCAAGCTTGAGAAGTCTTCTCTGGTCGTCTCTGTGTCCCCTGAGCCCTCAGCCTATGGTCCCTTCCTCCCAGATACTTGCCATGACCATCTTCCTCTGTTGTTCGTCTCGCTTCCCTGGATGCGTCGAATTCAATACTCTATCTGCTTCCCTACTTTCAGACGACGTCCCCCAGCACCATGACAGTTATTCCCCCCACTTTATAGTGCTATTAGGAAGAAGAACCCTCTCTCGTTCTTTCCCAGAAGAGAGCTCGTCAAGGGAGCCCATGGTTGCGCTTCAGCGGTGCTAGAACACATGCACTATACTTTAGTGTATGCTGACCCCCCAAAAGACCTCTGGACCCCTGGTACCCTTCTTGTGGCTGTTTTGTCTCGGATCAATCCCCCTATTAATCCCAGATCTTCCCCATTGTTGTCCCATCAAATTCCTGATGGTACACAGCCCCCCATCAAACTTCTTAGGCTGTGCATCAATGACTCCTTCTGCTGTGCAGTGACTCATCCCTTGCTTACTGATGCTCTCTTGTCATCAGTATTACTCTATCCCTTTCGCATTTTTGGTATATTACTCAGCTGATGACTCACTCCCTTACCAATCAATCTTGTCATGCAGCTTACTCATTCCTTTACTCAGCAGCTTATTCATGCTTCCTATGCTTACTCATTCCTGCTTATCCCTTGCTTACTGATCGCTTACAAACCCCTTACAAAGCTCTTACCAATCCCTTACCAATCCTTGACAAATTCTGCTTACTCCCTTCTCTTTTTGTACTTTAATGCTGTGCCCCCCCATGTATTTAAACCCCTGGGCTCAGCCCAGTGAAAGAAGACCGAATTGCACGAAATTATCCCTCTCTCAGACTCTCTCAGTCAGTATCCCCTCAGCTCTTTGAGTCTTGTAGGCTTCAGTGAAAGTCTAAAGACTCTGATATTCAAGTTTTATTCAATCTATTCAAGTCCAAGTATTTCTCTAGGCTCAAGCGGAGTCTAGCCAGTCAATCCTTCATCTCTCATTGCTTCTGGACATCAGGAGCCTCCTTGCCCCTTTGCTGCACCAACCTCTAGGTGTAGTATCACTGTTTCAGTCCCAGTCAACCCAATCCCCGCTTTGACACTTCCTAGGCCTTAGGAAGAGTCCAGACCCCTATCCCCTTCGTCTTCTATTACTCCTGTACCCCAGGAGTATCCTGCATCACCGTCTGCATCACCCTGTTGGTGTAGATCCCCTTCCCCCCTCCTCAGCACATCCTCTCTGGACACCGCGGAGGTAAACCACCACTTGCACATTTTCGTAGTCCTTTGTTATTACTCCGACCCAAGTCCACACTTTGACTCACAGCGTGCTGTCCATCCTGTCTTCCACGTCTCACAGCTCGAACCAGCGACACCAAATACAATACCGAATCGGTCACAACCTCCACCACCTCCCATCGAAGTCGATGGTGAACCCGAGTTTGAGATCACTGAGATCCTCGACTCAAAGTTCGACCGACGTTGCCGCCAATGCCCACTCCTCTACCTAGTTAGATGGGCTGGTTACGAAGGTACCAACGAAGAAACATCTTGATTGATCGCAACCGAGCTAGGACACGCATCAGAACTCGTGGCCGACTATCACAAAGCCTACCCGACTAAGCCAGGCCCCTTAGAAAGCCTCTCACGCTAAGTCTTTCAGATCACCGAACAAAGTCTATTGATAGTATACAAAAACTAAATACATTTACAAGTACAATCTGACTACTCGGACTCGCCCTTGCCGTCTTCGTCCCCTGACTCTTTGCCTTCCCCGTCCGTCTCATCCGACTCCTCCTGCTCCTCACTCTCCTCGGGCTTCGCTTTGCCCTTGCCCTTCGGGTCCCTCGCATCTGCGACCCTCTTCGTTTCCCAGGCGATCCCTTCCACCTTTCGACCGAGCTTCACCAGCTCTCTGGTGTTGCGGTTGATCGCTGCCACGATGTCCCCAAGTCGGCAGTCTAGGACCAGCGCAACTGGGTCTGGGCGATTCGATGGCCCAGCCACCGAGAACCCTCCCATCGCCGCCTCAATCTCCTCCGTACTTGCGGCATCGGCGACTGTCTTCCTCGTCCACTTCCTCTTTTCCCCTCCTCTCAGCGATGTGTTCACTTCCGCCACCTTCTCACTCTGCTTCCTTTTCTCCCCACTCGCCGACCTCTCCATTGCCGCCGTCGTAATTTCGAAGGTGCATTTGATCTTGGATCGTTGACACCGACTGCAAGTCGGCGTGCGTGCACCATCGGCCAGTTCGCACTCGGCACCGTGGCCGCTTCGCCTGCACTGGTCACAAGGGGGCCTGAACCCCATGATGCCCATGTTGGAACGGGAAGTGACCTGACGAGGCTAATCAAACAATAAGTCAGCGAAACCAAATAAAAATATTAATCGGCCACGCACCTTTGGCTTTGGCCCCAGTCCCAGACGCTCCCGCATCGCCTCACCAGCCGCCAGCAACTCTGCCTTCTCCCTTGCCCTCACCTCTGCTTCGGCCTTACGCCTCACCTCGAAATCAGCCTGCGCTTTCGCCTCAGCGACCTTCTTCGCCTGCTCCTCGGCCTTCTGCTTCTCCTCGGCGACTCTCCTCGCCTCCTCCTCAGCCTTCTTCTTCGCAGCCTCTTCTGCCAACCTCTTCACCTCTTGCTCGGCCGCCTGTTTCATCAATCACTCCCGACGTCTCTGCGATTGCTCGTTGAACTTCGTGATCTGGACTTGTATCGAGTCGGTCGGTTTCCCTTCCAACTCGGGCGAAGCAGCGCGTGTCCAATTGGTGTTGTTGTTGCCAGCGGACATGGTTAATCAAGTAGTTAGGAAAGAAGTTGTTGGGTTACCATCACCGAAGGCCAGTCTTATATACGCCCTAACCAATTTTCAAACCCAGACAATGGTCGCACACATTCGGTGTGGAATACGCATTGCAGCCTCGTGGGCTCGGCCCCAAGAGGGGGATACTGTCACAACCATGACATCCGATCACCCTGTACCCTATTGTCTGATCGCGTCCATGTGTTCGCCGTCCATCTATTGTATGTACTCCCTTTTCCGTTTCTTTCTATCTGTCCTGTATCGCCACCAATCGGTGAGCGCGCTGTCCGTTTCTGTCTCTCTGTTCTATTACCTAATATGTTTCCTTTCTCGTTTCCGGTTACTATACATTCCCATTCCCATTCCATTACTAATACAATGTCTATCGGTAATCCGGTTATCGCACTTACCGTACTTACTCAGTGCGCAGCGCTGCGCTCGTCGTTCGTCGGTAATCCTGACTTCCCGTACATCACCTCATCCGTTCCACTCAGTATAAATACCTAGATACTCGGTCTGTTGTAGTCTCAGTTCAAATATCGAATAAGATATCCGGATGAAGGCGGACGAGAGGGAAGGTCAAAGGTTTGGGCAGAGGTTAGCCCGTGCTGGAGTTGCGACTGTTTGGATTCAACGACAAGGACAGTGAGCATTGATCCCTTGCGTAGGTTCTGGTCAGACAGAGAAAGAGACGGAGACGGACAAGGATCAGGAGTAGTAACTTAGATGATTTCAGACTGAGGTGTACAAGGTAAACTAGAGGGTATTTATACTAAGTAGAAACTAGGGTTGAGTACATACAGTGACAAGTAAACAACCTAATAGTGGACAAGGGATGACTGGAGTTAGGACTAGGTCAGGTCCGGTGAAAATAAAGTCAGGTCTGGTGAAAATACTACAAGGTCTAGGTGTCAAGACCATGTCCAACTCTGGACTCTTATCCGGTTACTCCAGTCGCGTCGCAGTACTACAGCTCAACTCCGGACCTCTGCACATAACTCTGGCCCTGGACGCGCACATATCCTTCCGCTAAGTGCGACCCTTTGCATTAGACTCAATCCAGTCATTACCACACTTCCCCGTCTACCCTGTTGTACCGTGAGTTCTCCGTGCTCCGTTTATATCTTCTACCTTGTAGTATTTTCTCTGGACCTTACTTATTTTCATTGGACCTGACCTAGTCCCAACTCTGGTTGTTCCTTGTCCACCCTTTGGGCTGTTTACTTGTCACCATAAATACTCAACCCTAGTTCTCCTTAGTATAAGTACCCTGTACTCCATCCTGTACTCCTCAGTCTGAAATCAACTATAGTCACTACTCCTGTTCCTGCTTGTCTCCGTCTCCTCTTGGCCGGAACCTATGCAAGGGATCAACGCTTGATCCCCTTGTCGTTGAATCCAATTGGTCTCAACTCTGGCTGGACTAACTCCTTGTCCAGCCTCTGTCCTTCTCCTTTGTCCGTTTCCATCTGGACTTGACCGGACCTCTTAATGGAGTAGACCCGGACTTGACAGTATTTCAGACTCACACTTGTGTGGGTTCACTATCTGGAACTTGTACGCTCTACTAGCTCCTCTTCCTTATGACAATGACTACGCGCTCTCACGCTCGTACCGCTGCAGCACTTGCTGAGGAAGCAGGTGCAGTAGATGACCTCCGCCTCTCTGCCGCCCAACAAGCCCTGTCTAACTGCAGGCAACCTCCGGCTTCTGTAAGCCAATTCCGGAGCTTCACAGCTCGAAGCCCAGTAGTGTTGATGACTCCACATCACAACGCTGTGTCTCAGAGCCTTCGTGGTTCTGTAGACCCTGGTCGCCATGGATCCATTCCCGGTGACGACTTCCCCTACCATTGCGACTCTACTCCGGAACACCCCAACACTGGCCGTTACCAATGGTTCGGCCCTGAGGACGCTCCCGAAGATGATCCGGACGACCCCGGAGATGGCAATGACGACGAGGATTTCCTCAACGCCATGGAGGACTTAGACCCAAGTCTAGCAGTCTTTCACAACCTCTCCATCGCTGTCAACCGCCTCTCCTGCTCTTCCTGCCAGACTAATGAGCCCTCCTCCTCCCGTGCCAAAGTCCGTGAACCAGACACCTTCGATGGCACGGATCCCAAAAAGCTCTGGACCTTCTTGGTCCAGTGTGAGCTCTGTTTTCAGGACCGTGCCAAGGCTTTCCGCCAGGACAGGACAAAGGTGACCTTCGCCCAGTCCTACTTAAAAGGTATGACCTTGGAATGGTTCGAACCAGACCTCCTGAACTCCGGCAATCCGGCTGACCGTCCGCGCTGGATGGATAGCTGGGTCCATTTCGTCGCCGAACTACAGAGTATGTTCGGACCTCACGATCCCATCACCGATGCCGAGCACCAGCTCGAACACCTCCAGATGAAGGACGCACACCCGCGGTATATTGTGGACTTCAACCGACTCGCCTCCCAGGTCCAGGACTACGGAGATGGCGTGCTTCGCCGCCTGTTCTACTCCAGACTTCCGGATCATCTGAGAAAGACGAGATTGCTTGAGTCGGCAAGCCCCTGACTCTCCATGGACTCCGGGCACTATGCCAGGAGATTGACGCGCGCTACTGGGAGTGCAAAGACGAGATTGCTCACACCACAAAGAGTCAGTCCACCTCGTCCCCAGCTAAGACCTCTGACTCCAGAGGCACCTCACCCAAGTCCGGCAAGGAGAAATCCAAAACTAGCAACACCTCTAGCTCTGCCCCCGCTGGCTCGTCCAAAACGACCAGCAATCCATCCTCTTCCGGTTCTGCCAGACCAGACCTCACCAACAAGCTTGGTAAGGATGGAAAGCTCACTGCCGATGAGCGAAAGTGGCGACTAGACAATAACCTCTGCATGTTCTGCGGAGGTACTGGTCACTTTGCAGACAACTGTCCCAAGAAAACCAAAAAGGCCAAAGCTCACACTGCAGCTACTGATGCTGCCGAGTCCGGTAAGATGGACTCCAACTCGGGTGCCAACTCCAAGTCAAAAAAAGAGTAAGCAGCTCCTGGACCTCCGCACAACCAGCGAGCTGCATTGACTCCGGAAGTGCACCCAAGGAGGCTCGCCTCAACGTGTCCGCTCTTTATGACCCCAATTCCCTTATGCCCCATGTTTCCCTCTTATCTTTGGACTTACCTAAAATTTGCGCGCTTGTGGACTCCGGTTCCACCCATTGTTTTGTAGACATAAAATTCGCGCACAAAAACAAGTTTACAACTTACTCTGTAGCCCCCATAGTTCTCTGGCTTTTTGACAGCTCTTCAAACTTTGTAATCACAGAAGCTATCGACTTAACAGTGCAGTTCCCCACTACCGGTGATGTCACCCCCATGACCTTTTACCTCACTCCGTTGGATTCTGAATGCATTATTGTACTCGGACATAACTGGCTCACCCGCTACAATCTGTTGATTGATTGGGTATTGAGCAGCTTAACGTTCTGGACTCTTGCAGGAAGTTTGCCAGCGCCCCTGTCAACTCCCTCTCCGGTTCCGCCCAGTAACCCTGTCTCTGGCCTCTCTGGCCAATCTGACTCCGGCTCTGTGCCATCTGTCGACACTCCGGTCTGCAACCCCCCGCATATCTCTCTGGTAAACGCAGCCACATTCGTGCGAGCGTGCAAATTAGAGGGATCTACGAAATACCAACTTCAGCTGCATCCCTCCGACTCAGCGAAGGCCCGGTCTTCATCCATATCCACTCCTCTGGTGTCACGCATCAAACGTGTTTGGTACTGTGGACATGGAGAAAGTTAGCCAATGAAACTAATGCGAAGAACGCACCCAAGATCTGTTGAAAGATTGTCCCGACTTGAGGGATACAGACAGCCCTCGCTATCCATATCACGCAAAGTCAAGACTATCCTTATGCGAAGAATGAATACAAGCTTGTCATAGCCATCTATCGCACATGAGACAACCCTAAGGGCAAACAACCCAAAGAACTACCACACGTTGAGACTCTGAGGAGGAAATAGGAATCAAGCATCTTAGAGCGAAGACCCAAAGAGAGCTCAAATGGAGAGCCTCTGGGTGCTGGATTGCAGCAGTATATATACTACACTACACGTGTCCTGTGCGAGGCTATCCATGAGGCTGTATGCTGTACGAGGCAGTGAGCACAGCTGCCATCCTGTGGTAAGGCTATGCTAATGACATCAAGGGATACAGCATGTACAGCACGAGGCTGTAGTCTAGACAGACCTACAGATAAGATGCACTAGATAAGATACTATGGTACGATAAGATAAGATGTCATCTAATCGCAGATTAGATAAAATAAAAAGTTAGACCGTTACAGCACAAGAATGACTATCCTGATGCAAGAGATGAATGCCAATGCTGACAGTCATCTATCGCACGAGAACCGCCAAGAAGCAGAAGAATCCGAGGATTGATGATCATTTCAGTATGAGAGAGGAATGCAACCTAATGCAGTCCAACTCCCATACCAGAACAACCAAAGAAGCAGAAGAAACGATAGAGAAACAAAGGAGAAAAGGAAGAATCATTTTTAGCGCCCAAATGTCAAATTTAGGTGCCCAGTGCCGGCATTCCGATATTTTGAATAGCTCTGCCATTTTTAAAGCTATCAATCATGTGACTATACCATCATGGAGCCTAGACCATGGTCTATCTGCCTGTCAAGTTCTGACATAAATCCGTTTATTTCCCACGCAGATATTCCACCCGCAATCCAGACACCCACTTCATCACTCACTATGGAGTCCACATTTTCTCTGGAACGTTTCTCCGCTATTGCAGCAGACCTCAACTATGTCCTGCTCTTGGGACAGCCTCTCCCTGAGCTCCTGTGTACTGTCTGGTACATATCTTCCCAGCCTGCTCCCCCAGTACCTCTTGTTCTCGGTCAGCGTGTTCTCCTCGTCAGTCCTGCGTCGCGCACATACTTTGGTCGTCTCAAGTCTATTGTTAGACTTGAAAAATTCATACCTGGTTGTCTCTGTGTCTCCTGAGTCCTCTGCATATGGTCCTTTCATACCAGAGTCCTGTCACATCCATCTCCCTCTGTCATTCATCTCGCTTCCCTGGACACGTTGAATCCGCTATTCACATTTCACTTCCCTGCTATCCCACAACAAACACGAATGAAACAGTGCTCTAGAACCATTCTTAGGAGCCCTAATAGAGTACAGAACATTCCCCTTACTGCTCAAGGGAAGACTGCACTTCGGGAGCACCAAATTTCGCATTTTTGCTCTACAGAAGCTCAATCCAAGGGATTTGTGACACTCTGTGACCAGCTGTGACTCTACTTGTCATTCCAGGCCCCCTGACACTGCTTTTCTGGTCGGATCAATTCTTTTATTATCCCCCAGCCACTCCCATCAGTGGCACTGCTTCAGAAGCTCATCTCCAGATCTAAAGTTCAATCAATCACAGGTTGTGCTTCCCTTCTTTCTGAGTCACACAGAGTCACTCTGGCTCACTCTGACTCACTCTGCTGCGCATTATTCATCCCCTCTTGGCATTACTAATCCCCATTACTCCCCTTACCAATCACTTACCAATCATCCTTCAAATCATGCTTATCATGCTGCTTATCAATTCATGACTCATGCCCCTATGATTCATATGCATTATGTCATCACATATGCTCATTTAGCTTCGATCTACTCATGCCCTGCTTTCCCCCCCTCTCTTTTGGGCCCCATGCAATGATTTTTCCATATTCTTGGTTATACACCCCTTTTTACCTATGTTTTTGCTCTTTCCCTTGGCTCAGCAGCTTGTTCAGGCTCTCCCCATCGATGACTCAGCCTGATTACACTGCTTATCAATCGCTTACCATTTTCTTACCAATCTCTTACCAAGCACTTAGACATTTGTGCTTACAGGGCCACAGCCCCTCCTGTATATAAACCAGCAGCCAAAGGCTGCAAGGAAGTGTCTGCTTCCCCCTCAATAAAGCAACCACATTCACTCTCCCTCACTGTCTATAAGCTCTATCACTGTCTTTGGACTTGTAGGTCACTCAGTGCTGGCCTAAAGCTCCTATATTGTTGTTTATCAGATATATCTTGTATCTGATCATTTCTCTAGGCTCAAGCGCAGTCTAGCATCTCTGTCCACTCCATCCCATCACTGTCCATCGCATTCTTGAAGCAGGAACTGTCCCCTTGCTTCCCTGTTGCTCCATTACTGCTATTACCCCCCTGTTGCCAATCTATCATCGCTGCTCAATCCCAGGACTCTTCCTAACCACTGTGGTAGGCTGAAGAGGAGTCAATACCATCCACAGTCGCATATCATCCCCATCAGATGCCCTTCCCTTCCCTCCTGCATCCTGCCTGAAGGCGTGCAGCACCTTCCCCTGTGGAGATTAAATACCAGAACCACAAAGGAAGACCACCACTCGCATATTGCTGTCATTTGGTGTTGGTTGTTGGTTGTTCTGACCTCTTCCCTCACTTAGGCGCACACTGGTTCTGGACATTGTTCCTCCGGAGTATCGTGATTACGCAGATGTGTTCAGTAAAGTGAAAGCCTCTGAACTCCCCCCACATCGCAATTATGACCTGAAGATCGACCTAGAAGAAGGTACTTCACCCCCTTTGGGAACACTATACTCACTGTCTCCAGTTGAGCTCTCTGCTCTCCAGACCTTCGTTGACGAGAATCTAAAAACAGGTTTCATCCGTCCTACCGCTTCCTCTCACGCTGCTCTGGTCCTCTTCGTAAAGAAGAAGGATGGCTCCCTCCGGCTGTGCGTTGACTTCCAAGGCCTTAACAAAATCACTAAAAAGGATCGCTATCCACTCCCTCTCATCTCCAACCTTTTGGACTCCCCCAGCCATGCCAAGATCTATTCCAAGATCGACCTCCAGCATGCCTACCACCTTGTCCGGATTGCTCCAGGCGATGAGTGGAAAACTGCCTTCCGCATGCGCTATGGTTCCTACGAGTGGTTAGTCATGCCCTTCAGCCTCACCAATGCCCCTGCAGCCTTTCAGTGCTTTGTTAACACCGTTTTCACTGATATGCTCGACGTCTGCGTCGTCGTGTACCTCGACGACATCCTCATCTACTCTGAGGATATGGAGTCCCACCAGCAGCACGTCCGAGAAGTACTCTGCCGTCTCCAGTTACATGGCCTGTTTGCCAAACCGGAGAAGTGTGAGTTCCACTTGGACTCGGTAGAGTATCTTGGCTACTGCCTATCTCCGGAAGGTTTGACTATGTCTCCGGACAAAATCCAAACCATCTCCGACTGGCCTGAACCACGAAAGGTAAAGGACATCTAGTTCTTCCTAGGCTTCACCAATTTCTACCGCCGGTTCATCTTTAACTACTCCGACATTGTGGTCCCCCTTACCTGACTCACCCAGAAGAATGCCCCTTGGAACTTCTCCGAGGACTGTCGATGTTCGTTCAATGCACTTAAGCATGCCTTCACTACTGCGCCCATTCTCACTCATTTCATTCCGGACACCCCTATCATTGTGGAAACTGACCCCTCTGACTACGCCGTCGCTGGCATCTTGTCTATTACCTGTGCCGACGGAGAGATCCGTCCGGTCACTTACTACTCCCGGACTTTGACTGCTCCGGAGTTGAACTACGACACCCACGATAAAGAACTCCTCGCCATTTTTGAGGCTTTCCGGAATTGGCGCCACTACCTAGAAGGCTCCACCTCTCCTATTAACGTCGTCATGGACCACAAAAATCTCAAGTATTTCTCAACCTCAAAAGTACTCTCCTGCCAGCAAGCCCAGTGGTCTGAATTTTTATCACAATTTAATCTTGACATTCATTTCCGTCCCGGGAAACTCGGTGCCAAGCCGGACGCTCTCACTAGACGATGGGACGTCTACCCCAAAGAGGAGGATAGTGGCTACGCCTGGGTTAACCCCCAAAATCTCCGGCCGGTGTTCACTCAAGAACAGCTCACTAATTCACTTCGTGCTACCTATCTAGAGTTCCCGGTCCTCCGTGTAGTCACAATCATGGACATAGAAACACTCCATAGCGACATCCTATCCGCACTACCCTCCAACCCCATTGCCCAGATCCACCTCGCAAACCCCCTGGACTCACGTTGGTCCGCTGACGAGGCAGGATTCCTCCGACTAGATGGTCGTATCTACGTACCGGACTCAGACAATCTCCGTCTCCAAGTCCTCTGGTATCGACACAACCACCCACTAGCTGGCCACTTTGGGCAAAACCAGACCTTGGAACTAATCCGGTGTGAATACACTTGGCCTGGTCTCCGGACCTTCATCAAAGACTACGTCCAGTCATGTACCTCTTGCGCATGAGCTAAGACACTGTGCCATAAACCCTACGGGCTGCTGAAACAGCTCCCCGTACCGGAGAAGCCCTGGAATTCCATCTCGATGGACTTCATAGAGCAACTCCCTTCATCCACCGGCTTTACAGCCATCCTGGTCGTGTAGACAGGCTCTCTAAACAGGCCATATTCATTCCTACTCACGACACTATCACTAGCCCGGAGCTTGCAAAGCTCTTCCTGCTCCATGTATTTTCCAAGCACGGTGTCCCCGCCCACGTCACCTCAGATCGCGGTACCGAGTTCGTCTCACACTTCTTCCAGTCACTCGGAAAGGCCCTCAACATGCGCCTCCACTTCACCTCCGGTTATCACCCGGAGGGCGATGGCCAGACTGAGTGCTCTAACCAAACACTGGAACAGTACCTCCGGATCTACTGCAACTACCAGCAGGACAACTGGGCGGACCTACTCCCACTAGCGGAGTTTGCTTATAACAACGCACCTAGTGCTACCACCCTAACATCTCTGTCTACCCAGAACGTGACATCTCTGTCTACCCAGAACATGACATGACTTCCGCCCAGGCTCATGACTACACAGTCGACCTCAAGTCGCTGCACCAATACCTTAGGGAAGAAATGGCTAACGCGCAACTTCGCTACCAAAGCCCGGCTGATGCCAAATGTACTCTGGCGCCAGACTTCAAGGTTGGCGACCAAGTATATGTAAAAGCCAAGTATTTCCGGTCTACTCGACCATCTAAAAAACTATCGGAGAAGAACCTTGGGCCATATACCATTATCGCTCAAGTAGGCTCACTCTCCTTTACCCTCCATCTTCCAGATTCCATGCGTGCAGTTCATCCTGTTTTCCACGTCTCCCAACTCGTACCAGCCATACCCAATACCATTCTGGACCGAATCCAACCTCCGCCACCACCAGTCGAGGTGGATGGCAAACCAGAGTTTGAGATCTCCGAGATCCTTGACTCCAAGGTTGACTGCCGCCGCAAAACGTGCAAACTCTTGTACTTGGTACGTTGGTCCGGTTATGAAGGGACTGACGAAGAAACATCTTGGCTTCTCACCACTGAACTAGGCAACGCAACAGAACTGTTAGAAGATTATCATGTCTGGTACCCAGACAAACCTGGACCACTCGCGTCCATGTAATATTACTCTCGCTCTCTGTTTCTCCTATCTGTTTCCTTTATCTGTTTCTCCTATCTTTTTCACTCTGTCGGAAGTAATATCACTCACTCACAATTTCAGTCCATTTTCCTTTATAAACAAAAAGTAAAACTAATTTTACATTCCTATTTACAAGTCCGGACCGGACTGGCTCACGCGCGAGGAGGGGCGTGATGCGACAACAGCTCGTCACCGGCCCTCTCCATCTCCTGTTCAAGGTCCTCTACCTCCTGGTCGATCTCCTCCAGGTCCACCTCCTCATCGCTCTCCGGGTCCGTCCCCGGCTCGTTGTGTGGTCCGTTGAACCAGTGGCACTCCTCGAGGAACATCTCGAGGGTGCGGCCCACCCGGTCATTGGATCGCGCCACCGCGCACTGCGCCTGCCTCATCCGGCGCACCTCTCTGGTGAGCTCCCCCATCAATTCCACCAGCCGATCCATCTGGTCCAGGAATGCCTGGTTCCTGGACCCTCCGGACCCGGCCTTCAACGGCCCCGCCACCTCTTGGATTTCGTCATCGACGACGATGGCCACCGACTTCTTGACCTTCTTGCGCTTCTCACCTCCTCGAGGCGAAGTCGCGACGGCCTTGCTCTTGCCCTTGTCGACTCCGGAACTGGCACCACCATTCTCCACCTCTGGTCGCTCGCACTTCTCTTTAAGGCCAGCACACCTCTTGCAGGCGCACTGCTTCGGCTTCTCCAGATCTTGTATGCACTGCACCCCAAACTTGGCGCAGCGCACACAGCTTTGACAAAGTCAACATAGGCACATAAAAAATAAAATAGAATCTCACCGGGGGTCGATGATCTGGACGCCACTAGCGCCGACGACCGGCTCCTCTCTCGCCCTCTTCTTCGCTGGCTCCCCTGCCTTCTGCTTCCCTGCAGCCACCTCCGTCCGGCACTCTGCCTCTGCCTTGCGCTTGTCCTCTGCCATCAGCCTGGCCTTCTCTACGAGAATCTGCTCCCGCTCCGCTTGGAGCTTTGTGAACTCCTCGCGAGCTCTCTTTTCCGCCTCCTCCTTGGCCTTCCGCTCCACCTCTGCATGAGCTCGCTGCTCCGCCTCCACCCGTGCTTTCCTCTCCGCCTCTTTGCGTGCTTGCCTCACTGCCTCTTCACGCTCCTGGTGTTCTCGTGCTTCCGCCTCCGCCTTCACCTGCTTGCGACGTCTCTTCTCCGCCCTCTTTGCGTTCGCCACATCGTCTTCGTTGTCCGTCAGGGCCCGGAGCTCCTCCATCTTTGCTCTGGTCCAGTCCCTGGACCCGGTTGTGCTGGCAGTGGGAGTGGAAGTTTGCGTAGGTGCAGACATGGTGGAAAGAGAGTAAGGAAGTTGGGGGTGGAAACCAAAAACCAGTCTGCTCTTATGGATTTCCGTTTCGCACTCAGACAATCGACTCCAGACTCCGCATTGTCCTAAGTGACCACACGGCAGCCTCATGGGTTCGGCCCCTAAGAGGGGGATACTGTCAAGACCATGTCCAACTCCGGACTCTTATCCGGTTACTCCGGTCGCGTCGCAGTACTACAGCTCAACTCCGGACCTCTGCGCATAACTCCGGCCCTGGACACGCACATATCCTTCCGCTAAGTGCGACCCTTTGCATTAGCCTCAATCCAGTCGTTACCACACTTCCCTGTCCACCCTGTTGTACCGTGAGTTCTCCGTGCTCTGTTTATATCTTCTACCTTGTAGTATTTTCTCCAGACCTTACTTATTTTCATTGGACCTGACCTAGTCCCAACTCCGGTTGTTCCTTGTCCACCCTTTGGGCTGTTTACTTGTCACCATAAATACTCAACCCTAGTTCTCCTTAGTATAAGTACCCTGTACTCCGTCCTGTACTCCTCAGTCTGAAATCAACTATAGTCACTACTCCTGTTCCTGCTTGTCTCCGTCTCCTCTTGACCGGAACCTACGCAAGGGATCAACGCTTGATCCCCTTGTCGTTGAATCCAATTGGTCTCAACTCCGGCTGGACTAACTCCTTGTCCAGCCTCTGTCCTTCTCCTTCGTCCGTTTCCATCCGGACTTGACCGGACCTCTTACCAGAGTAGACCCGGACTTGACACTAGGATATATCGAGTTCATGGAGAACTCACATCAGGGCAGGGCAGACGGTGAAGTGTAGTAAGAGTGAATGGGGTATAGACCAAGGGTCGTACTTAACGGAAGGTTATCTGCACGTCCGTGACCGGAGCAAGTGACAAGCGACCGGAGTTGGGTTAGAGAGCTATGATGCGACCGGAGTGACCGGATAAGACCCAGAGTTGGACATGGTCGTAATACAGTGACCAAAAGTTCATGATGTTGATCACGAAGCACCTCAGCAACATGACAGACCAATTTTCGGAGCACCTTTGGAATAGGGCCACATACCTCATTCGGAACTGCAGCATTTCCCAGAGCAGCGTTTGGCAATCGCACAAAGATGGAATTCTCCCGGCTGACATGCCAATTTTAATGAATTTTTTGGATTGGTGGTGCAAATGGACCAACGGTCACGGATTTGGTATTTTTCACAAGCCAGGGCAGGACAAAGTGACATGCTCTTATGACATGGTGAGTCTGATAGGGAAGTTTCTCCCTTTGAGAGGTTCATGGTTTTCATCCTTGAAGGCTGTTCCATTTGGCCACACAACATTTGCCCGCACGTTCTGGGTAGCAGCATATGCAAAAAACCACCCGGGCTATTTTGATCTCAAGTGATCCAACAACTCTGAGGTATTGTTGTATATGGCGGCCATTATATGTGGTTGGGTGAGTTTTCATTCATGATCCCGTATGGTGTTTAATTGGAGATGCTTTTAAGCTCATTGCAGCTGCCTCTGACTATCAGAATAAATTGCTTTTACAATGGTGCAACAAGACCATCCGGAACAAGGTCAAGGCAATTATAATTATTCAGAAGGTATATTCTGATTTCATGCAAATTATGCTGGGCACGGCAGAAGGCAAAAGTGAAGAGGAAAGTGAGGTCTGGCGCATTGCCCTGGTCGCGTTTCTGAAATGGTCTCCTGTCAAGTCTGGGTCTACTCCGGTAGGGGTCTGGTCAAGTCCGGATGAAGGCAGACGAGAGAGGAGGGCAGAGGTTTGGGCAGAGGTTAGCCCGGGCCGGAGTTGCGACCGTTTGGATTCAACAACAAGGACGATGAGTGTTGACCCCTTGCATAGGTTCCGGTCAGACGGAGGAAGGGACGGAGACGGACAAGGATCAGGAGTAGTAACTTAGATGATTTCAGACTGAGGTGTACAAGCTAAACTAGAGGGTATATATACTAAGTAGAAACTAGGGTCGAGTACATACGGTGACAAGTAAACAACCTAATAGCAGACAAGGGATGACCGGAGTTAGGACTAGGTCAGGTCCGGTGAAAATACAGTCAGGTCCGGTGAAAATACAGTCAGGTCCGGTGAAAATACTACAAGGTCTAGGATATATCGAGTTCACGGAGAACTCACGTCAAGGCAGGGCAGACGGCGAAGTGTAGTAAGAGTGAATGGGGTACAGACCCAGGGTCGTACTTAACGGAAGCTTATCTGCGCGCCCATGACCGGAGCAAGTGACGAGCAACCGGAGTTGGGTTAGAGAGCTGCGATGCGACTGGAGTGACCGGATAAGACCCGGAGTTGGACATGGTCATAACAGTATCCCCCTTTTAGGGGCCGAACCCATGAGGCCCCAATGAGGCTGTCGTGTGGTCGCCTAGAAACAATGTGGAGTCCGGAGTGAATGATCAGACTGGTTTTCTGCTCTTGCCCCAGTTTTCTGCCTTCTAACAACATGTCTGCACCTGCCAAGTCCATCACCCCCGCTGCCCCTACCGCTGAGTCCAAAGACTGGACAAAAGCGTCGACACTGGAGCTTCAGTCCGGTAGCAAAGACGAGTTGGACGTTCTCGCAGCTGTGACTGTAGTTTTTGACCAAATGTATTGGGCAATTACCATCAGACTGATAGCACTCGACAGGCCAACTACCACTGCCAAATGAGGAAAAAACCCCTAAAGAAACCTAATGGTTAGATACCAGTAGTATATTTGAGACCCTACTGTAGCCAGACCTAAATTAGAAGTAGACCCCTGTATCACAGGGGGGTCATTACACCAGACTGGCAAGCACAGCCACAATTTCCAAAAAAGGAAATAGGGGTCAAAGTCATAGCCACCAATCAGGGGAATCCAAATATGGTCTTACCTAAGCAATTCATTATGATTTGATGGAGCTACGGCCAAAATAATTTTTAAACACGATGCAAAAAAAAATAGCCCCTATTTTGACTAGCAAAATTGCGTAGTATTCATTAGCACATGTCCAAACATGATTATATCAGCATCAGCAGTGCCACTCCACTCAGAATCTGTCCATATATGGAAATAGTTGACTGGCAATATTTCCCACCCTTGGTATGCACTTCCCCTGCCTTCCTGGGCTTCATCCCTGGCACATATACAGTGCACATAGTATCCTGCATGTCATATTAGTATATAAGAGCACAACTGGATCCTTATGTCAGTGTATAAGGGCCTCAGGATAAATGGAGAATATTTTAGGGGTAAAAACAAAAAAGTGTTCGCATTTTTGAACCACTTGACATATCCATTTGGAAACTACATCCCCTTCATGGGGCCATATATGCCCACAACATATCATAGCCACTTGGCACAAGGTGGGCCCTCTGATGTGCTGATTCATGTTCTTCTCCTGTACACATATTCCTCTGACAGGCCATTACCAAGAGGGATGGTGCATGTCAGATGGTCTAGGGTGGTGGTACTATACCATGACCATATGGGTATCAAATATATTTGCCATCTGACTGCTTGAAGATGAGCAATTAAAGAAATCGCATTTTTGCAACAATAGGGGCTGTATGGGTTCCCAGACTAGGTATCATCAATCTGACTATCTCAGCAGCTGGGGGGTATCATATAGTAGCTACTACAATGACCTCAGGTCCATGCCACAATGTGGTGAAGATGAGGAGTGAAAACAACATTTAGAAGGTGTGGGAAAAATGTATTCAAAAATGCGGAGACTTGCAAAACATATGAAACATTTGCCATATTACACAACACACAGCACCTGGCACTCTAAAAATGATCTCATTGAGTTGCTATTCACTCAATAGACTCCTTTTATGCTACATGCCTTTGTTAGCACTGATGAAATGTCAAAAATGCGAAAATGTACACAGTATAACTGTATGGATTTCAATCCTACAATGTAGATGAGTCTTAACACCTCCGGAGTTTTTTGGGGTGTGTGCCATCAAATGTGTCCGGTTCACGGACCTTGGCACGGGAGGAAGAGGAGTCGTTAGAACAGCGGGAGGAGTGGGAGAGATGGTTGACAGCGATAGCGAGATTGTGGAAGGCAGCCAGACTAGGGTCTAGCTCTTCCGTGGCGTCAAGAAATTCGTTGTTGTTGTTGTTGTTGTTGTCATCTCTGAGGTCGTCTGGATCATCTCCGGGACCATCCTCAGGGCCGAACCATTGGAATCGACCAGGTTCACGATGCTCCGGAGTGGAGTTGCGACGATAGGGAAACCTGTCACCAGAAACAGATTCATGGCGACCTAAGTCTGCAGAACCGCGAATGCTCTGAGACGCAGCATCTCAATGTGGAGTCAAAGATGCTGTGGGGTTTCGAGCTGTAAAGCTCCGAAATTGGCTTACAGAAGCTGGAGGTTGCCTGCGGTTAGACAGGGCTTGCTGGGCAGCAGAAAGGTGAAGGTCGTCTACTGCACCTGCTTCTTCAGTGAGTGCGGCAGCAGTACGAGCGCGAGAGCAAGTAGTCATGGTCATGAGGAATGAAAACTAGTTTGTGTATGAGGTTTGTATAGTGAACCCACACAAGTGTGAGTCTGAAATACTGTCAAGTCTGGGTCTACTCCGGTAGGGGGTCCAGTCAAGTCCGGACGAAGGCGGACAAGAGGGGAGGTCAGAGGTTTGGGCAGAGGTTAGCCCGGGCCGGAGTTGTGACCGTTTGGATTCAACGACAAGGACAGTGAGCATTGATCCCTTGCGTAGGTTCCGGTCAGATGGAGATGGAGACGGAGACAGACAGAGGAACAGGAGTAGTGACTTAGATGATTTTAGACTGAGGTGTACAAGGTAAACTAGAGGGTACTTACAGTTGCGGACAGGCAAATGTGACAAAATAAAAGCTTGAATTATTATGTTGGACCACAACTTTCTGTTGGGTTAAAAACCACGTAGACAGGGTATTTAGGACCTAATTGGAACATCTGCATGAGCCAATTTCCTCTCTGATGAAAATTTAAAATTTGACCCCAAAGATTTGGCCACCCCCCAAAAACACGTCCTAAAAATCCCGAAAATTCGGGAAATGCAGTATTCCCCGATCCGAGCATGATGCTGGCTCCAGAACTTCAGAAAATGTACTAGTCAGGAGTAAAAAAAATCAGTAAAGTTTGTGGTCAAGTAAGGGCCTGACCAAAATACTCCAACAAGCATGCCTTGTGGCCGACCACAGAAGCCCCCCCGAAGGCGAAATATGACTGGTTTGCGCAATCAGAAGTCTTCTGCTCGGATTTTTGAGGCTGCGCACCCAGACAGTGTTGCGCTGTTTATCTTTGATCAGTCTTCTGCTCATGCGTCACTGCCAACAGATGCATTGAAGGCATTTGAGATGAACAAATCCAACGGAGGGAAACAATGCAAGCAATGTGACACCATTATCCCACAGACCAATCCGGCCATTGAGCACCATGGCAAACCTCAGAAGATGACTTTACCCAATGGTCAACCCAAAGGACTTCAACAGGTCCTTGAAGAGCGCGGGTTTAATGTTCCCAAAAAAATGCATGCCAAGTATGCTCCTGTCTGTCCATGGGAAAATACTAATTGTTGCATGGCACTGTCATGACCGCGTGACGCCTCATGACTCCACAAGGCCTCTAGACTGTTGTAAACTCAAGTCCGATCGCAATCGGACACCTCCGATGCTACATATCCATCTCCGCTCTGACAATTGATGCTCCGTCTCCTTTTAGTAAACAGTTCCGCGCTTACGCCTCCGGTTATTGTATGCTTCCGTTCCACTTCTGTTCCTGTTTCCCTTGTTCCCGTTTTAGTTTTAGATTAGATCTGATTACTCATAGTTGTGTCCCGTTAACCTTTTGATCTGTTACACTTATCACTAATCTCCGTTCCGTGTATGTTATTAATCTGTTTGTCATCCGCAGACTCTTAGCTACGTCTCCGCTATGTCTCTCTCCACTTCTCGGTTACTGTACATATCCGATGTAAAGTATAAGTACTCCGAACGCTGAGGGGATTGCCCCTCAGTTCGAATATCATCTTGAATACTTCCCGCGAACTCGCCTCTGTCTTCTCTGCCTTCTGGCAACTCTGACCTTCGTCGGACCTCTGTCTCTCTGTCCTTAAGTCCTCCGAAATAAGAGGACGCAGGTATCACAAGGGCGCAGCACATACACTGAAGCCAAAGTCCTCAACACCTCTGTATCTCCTCCGCCTGTCGTCGACAACCCTTCGCACTTATCTCTGCTCGTGTCGGAGTTCGTCGGAGGAACCAGTTCTGACAGGCACGACTTTTGAGCAAGCAAGATGACTTTGTCAATCAACTGTTGATGCTTGAAACTGTCATTACAGAGGCAGGACACAAATGTGTCTTTCTCCCAAAGTTCCACTGCGAGTTGAATCCAATTGAAATGGTTTTTATTTTTCATTTTAAGTCCATCACATTACTGATGTATGCTACAGTATTGGGGTTGGTGTAAGTACCAGTATTGAGAAGTCCAAAAAACCACGTTCGAAGAAGCAAAGTTGTGCACCAGAGCACAGCTTGATGCATGTCCCACGGAGGTTATTTGTCGGTTTATCAATCGGTTGTGGCGATTTATGAGTGCCTATCGGATGGGTCTTACTGGAAAAGGACGCTGTCCTCGATGGTGCATGAATGTTGTTTTTTTGGGCCAAAAATTTGGCCGCCCCAAAAAGGCATGGGAGAAATTCAGGAGGACTGTTTTTCAATGTATTTCGACCATCCGAGTTCAGATCTGACCTTAGTTTTCCATGAAAATTTCATGGGCACACTGTGTCAAATTTGTCGACTTTGCCTGTCCACAACTGTATACTAAGTAGAAACTAGGGTCGAGTACATATGGTGACAAGTAAACAACCTAATAGTGGACAAGGGATGACCGGAGTTAGGACTAGGACAGGTCCGGTGAAAATACTACAAGGTCTAGGATATATCGAGTTCACGGAGAACTCACGTCAAGGCAGGGCAGACGGCGAAGTGTAGTAAGAGTGAATGGGGTATAGACCAAGGGTTGTGTTGGAGTTATAAACAGATTGTTGTGGTATATTTACCTACTTACATAAGCATACATCGCACATACAGTAGAGTCTATTACAATAGTCCCTCAGTAGCTTGCCAGACTACTGAGGTTACCCTACAGCTCTCCTTCTCCCTTCTTTCAGGCTAGACCTTCCCTGTGCAGATGTTACGACCATGTCCAACTCCGGATCTCATCCGGTTACTCCGGTCGCATTGCAGCCCTATAGCCTAACCCCGGTTGCTCTCAGTTACTCTGGTCACGGTCGCGCAGATACACCTCTGCTAACTACGACCCTTGGTCTAGCCCGCATCCAGTCCTTACCACACTTGCCCATTTACCCTGTCTTGATGTGAGTTCTCCGTGAACTCGATATATCCTATACCTTGTAGCATTTTCACCGGACCTGACCTAGTCCCAACTCTGGTCATCCCTTGTCTGCTATTAGGTTGTTTACTTGTCACCGTATGTACTCGACCCTAGTTTCTACTTAGTATAAGTACCCTCTAGTTTACCTTGTAGACCTCAGTCTGAAATCAACTATAGTCACTACTCCTGTTCTTGCTTGTCTCCGTCGTCCTCTTGACCGGAACCTATGCAAGGGATCAATGCTCGATCCCCTTGTCGTTGAATCCAATCGGTCTCAACTCCGGCCGGACTAACCCCTTGTCCAGCCTCTGCCCTCCTCCTCTGTCCGCTTTCGTCCGGACTTGACCGGACCCCCTACCAGAGTAGACCCGGACTTGACAGCAGACCACCACCTTTCTATAGGTCGTACTTAATGGAAGGTTATCTGCACGTCCATGACCAGAGCAAGTGACGAGCGACCAGAGTTGGGGTAGAGAGCTGCGATGCGACCGGAGTGACCAGATAAGACCCGGCTCTCTGTTTCATTTTATCTTGTAATATCACTCACTAAACTCAGGTCACTTTTCTTTATAAACAAAAGTCAAACTAATTACACTTTCTATTTACAAAGTCCGGACCGGACCACTTACTCCAGCACAGTACTGCCAGGGTTCTCTTGCTCCTCTTGGAGCCCCTGGACCTCCTGTTCGACCACCTTCGGGTTGACCTCCACCTTGCTGTCCTCCGACTCCTCGTCCTCGTCCCAGGGTGCCATGAAAAAACAGTGCTCAGATGGTCATTGGACTGCGATACAGATCATGTGGAGTCTGCAATCTGGGCCATCTGCCCGGTCATTGCCTCCACTGCAGCTGTCAGCCTGTCCATCCGCTCCAGGAAGGGTCTGGAGTTGATCCCGGACCTTGAACCGGACGGACCCGCCACCTCCATGATTTCGTCGTCATTGATGATGACCTTCACCATCTTCTTCTTCTTCCATTTCTCACTGCCTTGCGGTGACGTCGTTACTCCCTGCTCTTTCACCTTGCCCTTTCCCTTGTCCACTACCGGACTGGACTCCCCCACCTCCAGCCACTCACACTTCTCCTTCAACCTGGCACACTTCATACATGCCCTCTGCTTGGGCTTCTCCAGGTCGCACTCACACACCGCGCGGTGCTTTGCACAACGCACACATCTGCATAGAAGTCAGTGGTGAGTACAAGAGAAGGAATAAAACACGTACTGGACTTCTCCAACCAGACCTGCCTCCGGTTCCTCCCTCGTCCTCTTCTTTGATGCCTCCTGCGCCATCACTCTCTGCCTCGCTGCAACCTCTGCAGCCCTCTGTTGCACCTCTGCCACCTGCTTGCATGCTTGGCGCTCCACCTCCTCTCTGGCCTCGCACTCCACTTCCACCTTTGCTCTCTCCACCTCCTCTCGTGCTCTCGCCTCTGCCTCCTTGCATGCTCATCTCCCTGCCTCTTCCCTGCGCTGCTTCTCCTCCCTCTTCACTTGCTTGCGACGACAGCGCTCCTTTGCCTTGGCGTCGAGAACGTCGGACTCATCCTCACTACTGGACTGTAACTCTGGTGTTGAAGCCTTCGTCCAATCCTTGGACTTGGTGGCAGCAGGGGCGACGGGGCTGACGGACTTGGCAGTGGCAGACATTTTCAGAAGGCAGTAAATTGGGGGTAAAGGCAAAACTGGTCTGATCTTTATAGACCCAGATTTCATACTCAGACAATCACTCTGGACTCCACATTGTTTCTAGGTGACCACACGACAGCCTCATTGGGGCCTCATGGGTTCGGCCCCTAAAGGGGGGATACTGTTACGACCATGTCCAACTCTGGATTTTATCCGGTCACTCTGGTTGCATCGCAGCTCTCTAACCCAACTCCAGTCGCTCATTACTTGCTCCGGTCACGGACGCGCAGATAACCTTCCGATAAGTATGACCCTTGGTCTATACCCTGTTCACTCTTACTACACTTCGCTGTCTGCCCTGCCTTGATGTGAGTTCCCCATGGACTCGATATATCCTAGACCTTGTAGCATTTTCACCGGACCTGATTTATTTTACCTGGACCTGACTTTATTTTCACCGGACCTGACCTAGTCCTAACTCCGGTAATCCCTTGTCTGCTATTAGGTTGTTTACTTGTCACCATATGTACTCGACCCTAGTTTCTACTTAGTATAAATACCCTCTAGTTTACCTTGTACACCTCAGTCTGAAATCAACTTAGTCACTACTCCAGTTCCTGTCTGTCTCTGTCTCTGTCTCTGTCTCTAGCATCTTGACCGGAACCTATGCAAGGGATCAATGGTCGATCCTCTTGTCGTTGAATCCAATCAGTCCCAACTCCGGCCGGACTAACCTCTTGTCCAGCCCCCTGCCCTTGTCCTTCGTCCACTTTTGTCCGCTTTTGTCCAGACTTGACTGGACCCCCTACCAGAGTAGACCTGGACTTGACAGAGTTGCTCGATGAAGTCCATAGAGATGGAATTCCAAGGCTTCTCCGGTATGGGGAGCTGTTTCAGCAATCCGTAGGGTCTATGGCGTGGTGTCTTAGCTCTTGCACAGGAGGTACAGGACCGGATGTAATCCTTGACGAAGGTCTGGAGACCAGGCCAAGTATACTCATGCCGGATTAGCTCCAGAGTCCGGTTTTGCCCAAAGTGACCAGTGAGTGGGTGATCATGTCGATACCGGAGTACCCGGAGGCGGAGGTCATCCAAGTCTGGTACGTATATGTGACCGTCTAGTTGAAGGAATCCAGCCTCGTCTGTGGACCAGCGAGAGTCCGGTAGATATGCGAGGTGGATCTGGGCAATGGGGTCAGAGGGTAGTGCAGAGAGGATGTCGCTATGGAGTGTTTCCACGTCCATAATTGCAACTGCATGGAGGACCAGAAACTCTAGATAGGTGGTGCGAAGTGAGTTAGACAATTGTTCTTGAGTGAACACCGGCCAGAGGTTTTGGGGGTTAACCCGGGCATAGCCACTATCCCCCTCTTTGGGGTAGACATCCCATCGTCTAGTGAGAGCATCAGGCTTGGCACCAAGTTTCCCAGGGTGGAAACGAATGACAAGATTAAATTGAGATAAAAATTCAGACCACCGGGCTTGCTGGCAGGAAAGTACTTTTGAGGTAGAGAAGTACTCGAGGTTTTTGTGGTCTGTGACGACGTCTATAGGAGCGGCAGAGTCTTCTAGGTAGTGGTGCCAATTCCGGAAAGCCTCAAAGATGGTGAGGAGTTCTTTATCGTGGGTGAGGTCCGGGAGTAGTAGACGACCAGACAGATCTCTCCATCAGCACAGGTAATAGACAAGATACCAGCGACAGCGTAGTCGGAGGCATCAGTTTCCACAATAATAGGAGTGTCTGGAATGAAGTGAGTGAGAATGGGTGCAGTGGTGAAAGCATGCTTAAGAGCATTGAACAAATGCCAACAGTCCTCGGAGAAATTCCAGGGAGCATCCTTCCGGGTGAGTCAGGTGAGGGGGACCACAATGTCAGAGTAGTTGAATATAAACCGGCAGTAGAAGTTGGTGAAGCCTAGGAAAGACTGGATGTCCTTTACCTTTCGTGGTTCAGGCCAGTCGGAGATGGTTTGGATCTTGTCCGGAGACATAGTCAAACCTTCCGGAGATAGGCGGTAGCCAAGATACTCTACCGAGTCCGAGTGGAACTTGCATTTCTCCGGTTTGGTGAAGAGGCCATATAGCCGGAGATGGCAGAGTACTTCCCGGATGTGCTGCTGGTGAGAATCCATATCCTTGGAGTAGATGAGGACGTCGTCAAGGTACATGATGACGCAGATGTCTAGCATGTCAGCGAAGATGGTTTTGACAAAATGCTGGAAGGCTGCAGGGGCGTTAGTGAGGCCAAAGGGCATTACTAACCACTCGTAAGACCCATAGCGCATATGGAAGGTGGTCTTCCATTCGTCGCCTGGAGCAATCTGGACTAGATGGTACACATGCCGGAGGTCAATCTTGGAATAGATCTTAGCATGGCTAGGTGAGTCTAGTAGGTCAGAGATAAGAGGGAGTGGATAGCGATCCTTTTTGGTAATTTTATTAAGGCCTCGGAAGTCAATGCAGAGGTGGAGTGAGCCATCCTTCTTCTTTACGAAGAGGACCAGAGCAGCATGGGAGGAAGTGGTAGGACAGATGAAACCTGTATTAAGATTCTCATCGATGAAAGTCCAGAGAGCAGAGAGCTCAACCAGAGACAGTGAGTAGAGGGTTCCCAAAGGTGGAGAGGTACCTTCTTCAAGGTCGATCTTCAGATCATACTTGCGATGCGGGGGAAGTTCAGAGGCCTTTGCCTTACTGAACACGTCTGCATAATCGCGATACTCTGGAGGGACGATTTCCAAGTCCGGAAAAGTAGAGGTGGAGGAAGAACAAGCCTTCGCTGAGTCAGAGGGAAGCAGCTGAAGTTGGTATTTGGTAGATCTGTCAAGTCCGGGTCTACTCCGGTAGGGGGTCCGGTCAAGTCCGGACAAAAGCGGACGAGAGGGGAGGTCAGAGGTTTGGGCAGAGGTTAGCCCGGGCCGGAGTTGCGACCATTTGGATTCAACGACAAGGACGGCGAGCGTTGATCCCTTGCGTAGGTTCCGGTCAGACGGAGATAGAGATGGAGACGGACAGAGGATCAGGAGTAGTGACTTAGATGATTTCAGACTGAGGAGTACAGGATAAACTACAGAGTACTTATACTAAGTAAGAACTAGGGTCGAGTATATATGGTGACAAGTAAACAGCCTAAAAGGCGGACAAGGGACAACCGGAGAAAGTACTAGGTCAGGTCCGATGAAAATAAAGTCAGGTCCGGGTAAAATAAATCAGGTCCAGTGAAAATAACACAAGGCATGGGATATATCGAGTTCACGGAGAACTCATGTCAAGGCAGGGTAAACGGCGAGGTGTGGTAACGAGCGAACAGAGTATAGACCAAGGGTCGTACTTAACGGAAGGTTATCGGCGCGTCCGTGACCGGAGTAAGTGACGAGCGACCGGAGTTGGGCTAGAGAGCTGCGACGCGACCGGAGTGACCGGATGAGACCCGGAGTTGGACATGGTCGTAACAAGATCCCTCTAATTTGCATGCACACATGAATGCAGCTGCGTTAATCAGAGAGATGTGCAGAGGGGTGCAAACTGGAGTGTCAACAGATGGTGCGAGGCTGGGATCAGATTGGCCGGAGAGGCCAGAGACAGGGTTACCAGACAGAACCGGAGAGGGAGTTGATGGGGGCGCTGGCAAACTTTCTTCAAGTGTTCGGAATGTTAAACTGCTCAATACCCAGTCAATCGACAGATTGTAGCGGGTGAGCCAGTTATGTCTGAGAACAATTTTGCATTCAGAATCCAGCAGAGTTAGGTAAAAGGTCATGGGGGTGACATCACCGGATGTGGGGAACTTCACTGATAGGTCGATGGCTTGAGTAATTACAAAATTCGAGGTACTGTCAAAAAGCCAGAGTACAACCGGGGAAACGCAGTAAGTGAGGAGAGAGTGTCCGAGAGCATATTTGGTATCTACAAAACAGTGTGTGGAACCAGAGTCCACAAGTGCACGGAGTTCTGGTAAATTGTAAGACAAAAGGAGAACATGAGGCATAAGAGAGTTAGGATCTAAGAGAGCAGACACATTGAGGCAGGCCTCCTTGGGTGCACTTCTGGAGTCAATGCAGCTCGCTGGTTGTGTGGAGGGCCAGGAGCTGCTTACTCTTTTTTTGACTCGGAGTTGGCACCCAAGTTCAAGTCCATCTTACCAGACTTAGCAGCAATGGTCACGGCACAAGCCTTGGCCTTTTTGGTCTTCTTTGGACAGTTGTCCATGAAATGACTGGTGCCTCTGCAGAACATGCAGAGGTTGTTGTCCAGACGCCGTTTGTGCTCATCTGCGGTTAGCTTCCCGTCCTTACCAAGCTTGTTGGTTAAGTCCGGTCTGAAACCGGAGGAGGACTGGTTGCTGGTTGTCTTTGACAAGCCAGAGGAGTTGGCGGAGCTGGGGGAGTTTCCGGTCTTGGATTTCTCCTGACCGGAGTTGGATGAGTTGCCTCCAGAGTTAGAGGGCTTGG
Source organism: Scleroderma bovista (assembly GCA_037178675.1). Lineage (NCBI taxonomy): Eukaryota > Fungi > Basidiomycota > Agaricomycetes > Boletales > Sclerodermataceae > Scleroderma > Scleroderma bovista. The sequence continues at coordinate 54,777 of JAYMGJ010000261.1, forward strand.
TTGTGGACAAGGTGGACTGGGTCTTCGTTGTACAAGAGATCTCGTCTTTGCGCTCCCAATAGTGCGCGTCGATCTCTTGACAAAGGGCCCTTAGCCCATGCAGAGTCAGGGGCTTCCCAACTCAAGCTATCTCGTCTTTAAGGCAGTCCGGGAGACCAGAGTAGAACAGGCGGCGGAGCACGCCATCTCCGTAGTCCTGGACCTGGGAGGCTAATCGGTTGAAGTCTACGATATACTGCGTAATGTGGTGAGCATCCTTCATCCGGAGATGCTCTAATTGATGCTCGGCATCAGCGATGGGGTCATGAGGTCCAAAGGTACTCTGGAGCTCAGCGACGAAATGGACCCAACTGTCCATCCAGCACGGATGGTCAGCCGGATCACCGGAGTTTAGTAGGTCCGGTTCAAACCATTCTAAGGTCATCCCTTTTAGGTATGACTGGGCGAAAGTTACCTTTGCCCTATCAAGGCAGAATACCTTGAATCGATCCTGGAAACAGAGCTCACACTGGACCAAGAAGGTCCTGAGCTTTTTGGGGTCTGTGCCGTCGAAGGTGTCTGGTTCATGGACTTTGGCACAGGAGGAAGAGGAGTCGTTGGTCTGGCGAGAGGAGCGGGAGAGGCGGTTGATGGTGATGGCAAGGTTGTGGAAAACGGCTAGACTAGGATCTAGTTCTTCCGTGGTGTCAATGAAGTCATTGTTGTCGTCGTCATTATTGTTATCGTCATCTCTGGGGTCATCCGGGTCATCTCTGGGTCCATCCTCAGGGCCAAACCATTGGTAATGACCAGGTTCGCGACGTTCCGGAGTGGAGTCGTGACAATAGGGAAATCTGTCATCAGGAACAGATCCATGATGACCAAGGTCCACAGAACCACAAAGGCTCTGGGATGCAGCATCTCAACATGGAGTCAAAGATGCTGTGGGGTTTGAGCTGTAAAGCTCTGGAATTGGCTTACAGAAGCCGGAGGTTGCCTGCAGTTAGACAGGGCTTGCTGGGCGGCAGAAAGATGAAGGTCGTCTACTGCACCTGCTTCTTCAGTGAGTGTGGCAGCAGAACGAGCACGAGAATGCGTAGTCATGGTCATGAGTGAATGGAAACTAGTTTGCATACAAGGTTTTTATATAGTGAACCCACACAAGTGTGAGTCTGAAATACTGTCAAGTCTGGGTCTACTCCAGTAGGGGGTCCGGTCAAGTCCGGACAAAGGTGGACAAAGGAGGAGGGCAGAGGGCTGGACAAGGGATTAGTCCGGCTAGAGTTGGTGACTGCTTGGATTCAATGACAAGGACAACATGTGTTGATCCCTTGCGTATGTTCCAGTCAAGGTGACAGAGACAGGTGACAGAGACAGAGACAGAGACAGAGACAGAGACAGAGACAGAGACAGAGACAGAGACAGAGACAGAGACAGAGACAGAGACAGAGACTGGAGTAGTGACTAAGTTGATTTCAGACTGAGGTGTACAAGGTAAACTAGAGGGTACTTATACTAAGTAGAAACTAGGGTCAAGTACATACGGTGACAAGTAAACAACCTAATAGCAGACAAGGGATGACTGGAGTTAGGACTAGGTCAGGTCCGGTGAAAATGCTACAAGGTCTAGGATATATTGAGTTCACAGAGAACTCATGTCAAGACAGGGTAGATGGGCAAGTGTGGTAAGGACTGGATGTGGGCTAGACCAAGGGTGGTAGTTAGCGGAAGGTTATCTGCGCGTCTGTGACCAGAGTAAGTGACGGGTGACCAGAGTTGAGCTGTAGGGCTGCAATGCGACCGGAGTAACCAGATAAAATCCGGAGTTGGACATGGTCGTAACATCTCCTCCGATCCGTCAGAGTGATGAAACGAACATTATGTACTAGTCATCGAGTATCGCTACTTGTCCACCATTTCCCAATATCTGTACTTTTAGTGGCTCATAGTACTACTATGTTGCACCGCTAGCATAGTCACTACTATTAGTAGTACATATATGGACAGTTACTACAACAAGTCTTCATCACCTTGCTTGTCAAGGTCTCTCGCACCCCCATTTCTCGCCATGCCTAGCTTACCTGGACACCTGCGCCTGTCTTGTTTCAGTGCTCCTCTTGCTGTGAAATCCCGTCTCATGCCTGCCACATGCCATCTCATTGTCTCATTGTTTCTTCGTATTCATATTCAGAGCTTCCAATCTACTGCATACCCCACTGTCAAGACCTGTCATGACCATACTGCCAGACCCTGTGAGGCCTCTAGTCTGTTGTAGACTCAAGTCCGATCGCCATCGGACACCTCCGACGCTATGTATCCGTCTCCGCTCCAACAATTGACGCTCCGTCTCCTTTTAGTAAACAGTTCCGTGCTTACACCTCCAGTTATTGTATGCTTCCGTTCCACTTCCATTCCTGCTTCCCTTGTTCCCGTTTGAGATTAGATCTGATTACTCATAGCTGTGTCCCATTAACCTTTTGATCTGTTATGCTTATCACTGATCTCCATTTTGTGTATGTTACTCATCCATTTGTCATCCGCAGACTCTTAGCTACGTCTCTGCTATGTCTCTCTCCGCTTCTCGGTTACTGTACATATCCAATGTAAAGTATAAGTACTCCAAACACTGAGGGGATTGTCCCTCAGTTCGAATATCATCTTGAATACTTCCTGCGAACTCACCTCTGTCTCTCTGTCCCTTTGTCCTCCAAAATACGAGGATGCAGGTATTGCAAGGGCGCAGCACATATGCTGAAGCCAAGTCCTCAACACCTCCACATCACCTCTGCCTGTCGTCGACATCCCTTCGGACTTATCTCCGCTCACGTCGGAGTTCGTCGGAAGAACCGGTTCTGACAGTATATTCGAACTCACTCTTGCATATCTGCTGATCACTCCAAACCATGACTAGTTGCTCAATAATCACTACCCGTGCTCAGTCTCGTGCGCTCGAAGAGCACCAGGAGGCGCTCAATGCGCCCTCCACTTCCCGAAATGATTTGGTAGTTCCTCTCCTTCTCCAATCGTAATACTCCGCCTGGGGCTCCCACCCCCGATCCCACTACTCCGACCCTGGCTGCCTGCCATCCCAACGAGTCTGGAGTTTACTCCATGCATCATTTCAACAATGCCTTAGACATCTACGGTGATGGCTACCCTGATGACGATGGTGGTGACGGTGGAGGTAGTAACCCGCTGTTCCCCAACCCACCAAATATTCCGCTACCAGACTCCCCTATCCCTTCCACTTCAACTCTGATCCCGGACCCCTTGCTCCTGTTTGCACAGGCGGTCCAAGCGCTGACCAAAGTCGCTATGGCATCTGCTGACTGCGACTCCTCTTCTGGTCGCACCAAAGTCCGTGAACCTGATACGTTTGACAGGACCAATCCGCGCAAACTCCACACTTTCCTTGTTCAGTGCGAACTGAACTTTCAGGATCGCCCCAAGGCTTTCACCTCTGACTGCGCTAGGGTCACCTTCATGCAGTCCTACCTAAAAGGCATGGCCCTCGAGTGGTTCGAACCGGACCTACTCAACTCCACCAATCCCCGCGCCCGTCCGCTATGGATGGACAACTATGCCCAGTTCATCTCCGAACTGAAGTCCAACTTCAGCCCGCACGACCCCATCAGAGACGCCAAACATCAGTTGGATAACCTGTCCATGAAAGAAGGAGAGAAAATAAACAAGTACATGGTTGAGTTCAACCGCCTTGCTGGCCAAGTCTGTGGCTATGGCGATGGTGCCCTCTGCCACATCTTCTACAGTGGTCTCCCCAACTGCATCAAGGATGAGATTTCCCACGTTGGCAAACCCCACACCCTCGATGGTCACCGTACTCTTGCGCAGACCATCGATGCCAGGTACTGGGAGCACAAATCTGAAGTTGCGCGCCAAACCAAGACCTCCACCTCCTCCTCGTCCAACTCCACCTCCAAAGGCAACTCCTCTGCCTCATCCGACTCCAAGGGTAAAACCAAGGAGAAAGACAACAAGAACAAGAGTTCCAACAAGTCGAAGAACTCCTCCAGCGCCAAGCCTGCCTCCTCCGAAACCCCCGCCCATCTTGGAAAAGATGGCAAGTTGACCGAGGAAGAGCGCCAGCGGCGCATCAAGGACAAGCTCTGCATGTTCTGTGGACAGCCAGGCCATATGGCCAGGGACTGTCCTAAGTCCACCTTGAAGAGCTCTAAGGCCAAGGCCCACGCTGCCAAGGCCATGACTCCCGCTGCTGCGGAGTCAAAAAATTAGACAGCAGCTCCCAGAACTCTGCACAATCTGGGGGTTGCGTTGACTCCGACTGTGCACCTACAGAGTTACGCCTCAATGTGTCTGCTCTCTCCAATCCCAACTCCCTTATGCCTTCCATTTCCATTACGTCCCCTGTCGCTATTCCTCCTGTTTCTGCTCTGGTTGACTCTGGCTCTTGTTTCATAGATACCAAATTTGTTAATAAACAGTCCCTTGAAACCTACGCAATCACTCCACTTGAACTCCGACTCCTAGACAGTTCTACGAACACCTTCATTACAAAAGCCATCAAGCTCGACATTCAGTTCTCCACAGGCAAAGTCAACTCCAAAATGTTCTACATAACTCCGCTGGATTCCTCCTGCATGCTGGTCCTCAGACATAGCTGGCTCACCCACTACAATCCGTTGATTGACTGGGTTTTGGGTCACATCGAATTCCGTAAAGGCACACTGCGAATGCCCGCATCCCTGGTACCTCCTTCTGTCAAGTCCGCCTCTGCGTCTGCCTCCACAGCTCCACCACCTGAGGACTCATCTCCGCCCTCCGACTCTGACTTGCCTCAGTTGACTGCTCCCTACGTTTTGCTCATAGGCGCTGCTGCATTCACGCGCGCTGAAAAGATAACAATGTGTTTGGGTGGCTGCTCCCTCAGATGAGGTGCATTCGACCCAGGGACTTCTGGAGGTCTGGCAAGGCTCCCAAGGACTAAGGAGACTAAGAAACTAGAGAGTGGAAGGGTGGTTCAGTCACTCCAAGACTGAGCTCAAAGATATACACTGAAGAGAAGGATATTGCTTAGTAAGCTAAGTACAAGCCTACATAGCTAAGGTAAGAGTCCAGTATCAGTACTACCAATTCTACACCTAGAGACAGGACTGTCTCTACACCTCCCAAGCACTTGAAACACTGACTGTCCCCAGTCAGGCACTCACCAACCACACCAAACCACAACCAAAGACCCACTAAATCTTCCAAAACACCAAACAGTCCATCAAAAACGCACAGACTCACATAACCCTGGGAACACGAACACTCCGCACGTCATCAGAGTGGTCCCCAGACCTAAGGACGGCAAGAGGTTGACTAACAAGGATGGGGAATGGCCGGAGAAGCAGTCCTGAGGCAGGAGGATAGGAGAGAGCACCTAAAAAAGGCAAAAAGCGGAGGGGGAGGAGGACAAGGGCGAAGAATTGGAGATATCTCCGGAACGGCTGGGGCGATTGGGGCGATCAAGGTGGCGTTAGAAAGCCCTCATCGGGTAGTACTTGGCCCTAGAAGCGATAAGGGACCAGCGCAGAAACCGTCAACATAGATGCGGATCATTCTCCCTCCTCTCTGGACTCCAAAATGCGAATATCTCCGGAACGGCAAGGGAAACGCGCGACGTAAAAACGTATACGAAATCGATGAGATCAAGAGAACTAGAGACTAAAAGGACGAAAGGGCCGGTTGAGAAACAGAGGCAGAATGGACGAATCTCAGAAAGAGGGGGGGAGGAGGAGAAGTGCAGCATAGCGAGGGAACGGCTGGACGGATGGACGCGGCGTGATAGGATGGTGTTGCCATAGTACAGAGGGGTTAGGACACGAAAGGACGAAACAGGACGAGCCTTAGATCCCGAGATATCGACCTATCAGTCCCAAACTCCACCCAAATGCGAAAATGCGAAAATCTCCGCAACCGCTGACCCAATCGCGACGACCCAGGCACCGTTCGAAAGCCCTCGACGAGTAGATCCTGATTCCATAAAAGCGAAAGATCCGGCGCAAAAGGGAACGAGATATGCGCCAAACTCGAGGGGGGCAGGAGGAGAAGATGCTGAAAACTCAGGGAAAAATGATGGGAAAAGCTAAGGAGTGACTGTAGTTGGTTAAGAGGGATCTAGGGACAGGGTAGGGAGTGCCAAGACACAGAAATCCCTCGCGGTGGGCTCCAGTTGAAAAGATAACTATGTGTTTGGGTGGCTGCTCCCTCAGATGAGGTGCATTCGACCCAGGGACTTCTGGAGGTCTGGCAAGGCTCCCAAGGACTAAGGAGACTAGGAAACTAGAGAGTGGAAGGGTGGTTCAGTCACTCCAAGACTGAGCTCAAAGATATACACTGAAGAGAAGGATATTGCTTAGTAAGCTAAGTACAAGCCTACATAGCTAAGGTAAGAGTCCAGTATCAGTACTACCAATTCTACACCTAGAGACAGGACTGTCTCTACAGCGCTTGCAAACTCATGGGATCTACCAACTTCACACTGTACATCCACCCAGAAGATGTGAAGCTCCGCTCCACTTCCACTGTCACTCCTGTCGATTCTAATCTCTCCACTGTGCCAGAAGTCTATCATGACTTCGCTGACATCTTCAGCAAAGCAAAAGCTATGATGCTTGCTCCACACTGCGAGTACGACCTCCGCATCAATTTGGAGGAGGGTACAAGTCCTCTGCTGGGTACAGTGTACTCCCTTTCACAGACTGAATTAGGGGTGCTCTGCACCTTCATTGACGAGCACCTCTCCTATGGCTTCATCCGACAGTCGACCTCTGCTCATGGAGCTCCTGTCCTGTTCGTCCACAAAAAGGATGGATCACTCCGCCTCTGCGTCGATTACCGAGGACTGAACAGAATATCAAAGAAAGACCACTACCCACTCCCTCTCATCTCCGACCTCCTCGACTCTCCTAGCAAGGCAAAGATCTACACTAAGATCGATCTCTGCCACATGTACCACTTGGTCCGCATCACTGAAGGAGATGAATGGAAAACCGTGTTTCGCATGCGGTATGGCTCCTTCAAGTGGAATGTCATGCCCTTCGGCCTGACTAATGCTCCCGCGGCTTTCCAGTGATTTGTTAACAGCATCCTTTCCGACATGCTCGATGTCTGTGTTGTCATCTACCTAGACGACATCCTTATCTACTCCGACGACATCGAATCGCATCAAAAGCATGTCCGCGAAGTCCTCCGATGCCTCTGCAAGCATAACCTCTTTGCTAAGCCAGAAAAATGTGAATTCCATACCACCTCCACCGAATACCTGGGCTTCTGCCTCTCCCCCAATGGCCTCTCCATGTCTGCTGACAAAGTCAAAGTCATCTCCAACTGGCCTGAACCCCGCAAGGTGAAAGACATTCAGTCTTTCCTCGGTTTTGCAAACTTCTACCGTTGCTTCATCTTCAACTACTCCGACATTGTCATTCCTCTCACGCGGCTTACCTGCAAAAACATTCCTTGGAATTTTGGTGAGGATTGTTGCTCCGCCTTTAACCTCCTGAAGAAGGCCTTCACCTCCACTCCTATCCTTACCCACTGGGTCCATGATGCTCTGCTGACTGTGGAGACCGATGCTTCGGACTACGCCATTGCTGGAATCCTTTCCATCACCGGCTCCAATGAGGTCCTCTGCCCTGTTGCATACTATTCGCGCACTCTGTCCGCTCCAGAGCTGAACTACAACACCCATGACAAGGAGCTTTTGGCCATCTTTGAGGCCTTCAAGCACTGGTGACATTACCTTGAGGGCTCCGCCACTCCGGTCAACATGGTCCCCAACCACAAGAATCTGGAGTACTTCTCCAGCTCCAAGGTCTTGACCTGCCATCAAGCCCGCTGGTTGGAGTACCTCTGCCAGTTCAACCTCGCCATCCACTTCTGCCCTGGACGCCTCGGAGCTAAACCTGATGCCCTCACTAGACACTGGGACATCTACCCAAGAGAGGGGGATAGGGACTACGCTCAAGTCAACCCACACAACCTCCGACCTATGTTCACCCAAGAACAACTCGCATCCTCCCTTAGGGCAACCATCCTACTCACTCCGGCAATCCGCGCTGCTATCCTCGTCGATGTGGAACAACTCCACAAAGACATCCTCGCAGCTCTCCCTTCCGATCCCGTCATGCTCAGCCACAAGTCTGACTCATCCGATTCTCGGTAGTCAATGGACTCTGCCGGGTTACTCCACCTTGATGATAGGATCTATGTGCCGGATACCAACGATCTCTGCCTCAGAGTCCTCCACTACAAGCATGACCATCCGCTCTCCGGCCACTTCGGCCAGAACTGCACATTGGACCTAGTCCGCTGGGAATATACCTGGCCAGGTGTCCACACCTTTGTAAAAGACTATGTAAGTTCCTGCACATCCTGCGGACGTGCTAAGGTCCCTAGGCACAGGCCCTATGGCCTACTAAAACAACTTCTGATCCCTGCTTGCCCATGGCATTCCATATCCATGGACTTCATCAAGCAACTACCTTCCTCCGATGGATTCACCTCCATCCTAGTTGTCGTGGACCACCTCTCGAAGCAAGGAATATTCATTCCAACCTACAACACCATCACCTCCCCTGAGCTTGCCAAGCTCTTCATCGCGCATGTGTTTTCCAAACACAGAGTACCCACCCATGTCACCTCCGACAGAGGTTCAGAGTTTGTCTCTCACTTCTTCCACTCACTCGGAAAAGCCCTTGGAATGACCCTGCATTTCACCTCTGGCTATCACCCAGAAGGAGATGGTCAAACCGAGTGGACGAACCAAACACTCGAACAGTATCTCCAAATCTATTGTAACTACCAACAAGACAATTGGGCTGAACTCCTCCCACTTGCGGAGTTCGCATTTAACAACTCCCCTAGCGCAACCACAGGTGTCTCCCCCTTCTTTTCCAATAAAGGCTACCACCCCGACATTGCAGTCAACTCTGACTTGGACCTCAGTTCTTCCTGCACTCAAGAATATACCTCCAACCTCAAGGAAGTCCACGAGTTCCTCCACTCTGAGATGGCCCTTGCACAACAGTGCTACCAAGGCCCTGCAGATGCGAAAAGATCAACTCCGCCGGACTTTAAGATAGGTGATCAAGTCTATGTGAAAGCAAAATATTTCAGGTCTACGCACCCCTCCAAGAAGCTCTCCAACAAGAATTTCGGACCCTTCGAAATAATAGTGAAACTTGGATCGCTCTCCTTCACACTCCGACTTCCCGACACCATGAAGTCCATGCACCCCATATTCCATGTGTCTCAACTCGAGACCTCCCTCCAAAGCAGTATTCCTAACCGTGTCAAATCTCCGCCACCTCCGATCAAAGTCAAAGAAATTCTGGACTTCAAGATCAACTGCAGAAGACACCACTGCCAACTCCTCTACCTAGTCCGCTGGGCTGGCTACGCCGGTACTGATGAAGAAACATTGTGGCTCCTTGCCACTGAGCTCGACCACGCGTCAGAGCTCGTCAAGGATTTCCATCACAAATACCCAGGCAAGTCTGGTCCGCACAAATCCGCCTAAGTCACTCTGCCACCTCCGAACTCACCCCAATATCTTTCAAGTCCACAAAACATTCCATTCAAATAAAATTGT
>JAYMGJ010000262.1:0-34797 GCA_037178675.1 Scleroderma bovista
TCTTGATGAGTTCAGTCAAGGTGCTCAGGAGCAAAAGTTGACGTCAGCCGCGCTCAAAACTGAATGGTATCAGATCAAGATGCAGTACCATATGTGGGAGAAGGAGATTGCGCATCTTCAAACCCAAACTGTGAATGAACGTGCTGAGGCTGAAAAAATCCACCGTCGTACCATGGAGAGCAAGCAGATCGACTTGGAGATCCACAAGGCAGATATTGAGGCGCTTGATAAGGAGAGAGAGCTCCTCAACCTCAAGCTCCTCCTGGCGAGGGCCCAGCTCATGACATCCCAACCTGGCGAGGGCCCTTCATCCTGAATAAATGCTGGTTGTATCTTTTGATCTCCCGTCGAATGCACATTTCTCTTGATGCACTTGTTTCATCACAGCACACCATGACTTGTTTGTTTGTTTTCATCCCGCTCCATGTTGTGATTTTACCATTTCTGTACTTCTAACAGATAGCCAAATGTTATCGCTGTGTTCGGTTGTTAGAATCGGATAGCACGCTGATCAAATAGTTTCTCCATCAAGTAGCTCCGAAACTGCTGACCCTCTGTTCCCCTAGGTTGTTCCAGGCCGACGGTGGGATCAGGATTGTCACCATACACTGCCACCTCTTCTCTTGCCCATCTTAGTGATCCTACCTGCTCACCTTGCGCCCGGCGATTCCCCTCAAACACAATAATCATGTTGTGCAAAACCAAACAACACTCAATCCAATACACTGCGACCCATAAGTCCTCCTCGCTTTGCATTCACAGGTGGAGTTCCCGAAGGGATTGAAACCGGCCCTTTAGTGCTGCGAAGGCATGTTCAACACGAACATGGACCTATCCAGAATCTTGCATCCACCTAGTAATGATGCATTCACTTTGGTGCGTACCTTGGACACATATCTGTTATATGTGTTCTGCTGCCTTGTTAGGTTTCCCCCCCCTTGGCTTCTTGAACGGCACTACACACCACTTCTCCGATGGGTATGCCGTATCTGCCCATATCCAGTGGGATCGTGGGATCACAGTGGGATCTTCCACCATTTGCGTCCCCTGGAAGGCATATGAATCGTGGACGCTTCTGGCTGCCCAAGTGCATAATCAACTATCATCAAATTATGCGGCATGATTACAAGCTAACAAGTGTGAGTACTTCCATCATGTAGATGCTTATCGTGCATACCTGACAATTTAGAGAATAATTAGACTTGCGGTTGAAGAACATTTCCCCAAACAGGCCAGGCTTCGCGAACAAAGGAATTGCAGTCCCATCTGCTGCAAATACACCATTCCTCCATGCAGAACAGGTGCGTGCCTCTGCATACGTTCGTGCTTGCCTCATCTGATTGGATTGTGCCGATGGAATATAGATGAACTTGTCATGCAACGAAAGGATGGCAACCATCACTTGGTGCGTACAGTTGAAGACCGTTCCGATGCTGACACCTCCCCACAAAGCAATGTCATCCGGGGTGACACCATTTCCATAGTGGCCAATATGGTTGAGAAAAATTGCAAGTTGCTGGTCAACGGGTAACTGTTTGTTGTTTGACTGATTATGAAACACAGGATTGTCAGTGATGCGATCTAAAATGTCATTGAATATTTGTGGGTCAACACGCAATTTTTGCTGGAACTTTTTTGGCCGTGATCTGGCATAGATGGGGAGGACGTGAAGCTGGGGTGCATGGGGCATTGGTTCAGATGGCATCTCAAGTACTCACGTCGTTACAACTTCATCGTGCAGATTTTGAATCGCCTCAAGGAGTTTGTTTCTGAGTAAGTCGGCATCCCCGGTGCTCAACTGTGTATCAAAACTCATTTCAGATCCGAAGATGGGGGAAAGTGGGGAGGGTGGGGAGATGAGCATCGGGCTCAGAGATCCAGATAGATCAGTCCAGGAATCAGATTGTGAGTTGTCACTCTCCGTGTCTGTTAACAAAGCATTTTCATACATTACTTGCGCTACAGCTAGTGCAGCACCATCCAAGAGTTCAAGGTACTCCCTTCGAAGTGACGTCTGAGGCATGAGATGATGGTTGATGTTGAAGCGTGATATGTACATCTATCTGCAATATAATAGGCTACCTTACTTTGAAATATCTACTGTAAACTCCACATTCGGATGAGAGTTTGGAGATTGAATTGTCGCTAAAGTCTATGTTTTCAAGCTAGGGTTTAGGCAGGGTTTAGGCACTCTGAGTTAACTTTGAGTACCACTAATGATTAGTATCAGGTCCTCGAACACAGACAAGTTATGTAACACATTGTCAAAACCGGTTCTCCTCAGCGATCTTACTAGGAGGTCCAGAGGTGCAGGGAACTAATGAGGAGGTAAGTCCAGACACTAGTAGGTGCTAGTTAGTGCGGAGAGTCAAGTCCGGGTCAAACGAACGAAGTCCGGGCACTAGAGAAGCACAGGGAGTAAGTCCGGGTTTTTGCAGAGTAAGTCCGGACCGTGGGAAAGTGGTCCGGAGTTGAGCGCAGCTTGTCCAGAGCAAAGGACATCCCAGAGGTGGGATAAGTCCTGAGAGGTCTAGCGTCGAGTCTGGGACAGAGGTGGCTTTTGCCCTCGTGCAAGTAGGAGACTTGCTAGGATCAGACATAGGACCAAGGGGACGAGATGGGACGGAAGCCGGAGTTGGCCGGAGTTCAGGAGAACAAGATGGGATTAGGAGAGCATGGTGGGTAGTACAGAGTGGGGAGTATCTTAGTCAAGATTTGATCTAAGGATCTACTAGGCCAGAGTACGGTAGTTTATATAGTAATGAGAACTAGGGTGAGTACATATGGTGACAAGTAAACACCTTAGTCGGGACAAGGGATGGAGCAGAAGCAGACAGGAAAATAAACCAGGTACAAGAAAATAAAGCAGGGACAGGAAAATAAACCGGAGCGGAAGCAGACACAGGGAACTAGAGTTACAGGGACGACGGAGGAAAAGCAGGGACAAGGGAACTAGGTCGGAAGAGGACAGGTAAGGGTCAGAGGTGGACTTAACTAATGTTAAGTCCGGAGCGATGTCCAGGACCGGAGGAAGTGGAACCAGAGGAAGTGGAACCGGAGGAAGCGGGACCAGAGGAAGTGCACGACCGGAGGAAGTGCAAGAGCGGAGGGAGGGCAGAGTAGCCAGAGGAAGGTCCGGAGTTGGACATGGAAATGTCCAAGGCCATTGGTGGACCTATCAGGGGAAGCGGAGCAGAACAGGAGCAGAACAGAGCCGGAGTTGGATGTACCAGCCGGAGTTGGGCTACGTCGCAGACAAAGCTAAGGGAGTGGCCGGACTGAAACTGGAGTAGCGACTAGTGGTAGGTACAGGTCCGACATGGAGGAGTTAGACCGTGGATCTGTCTGTAGGAAGACAGGGGTTAGTCCTGAGGCGGAGATGGACGTAGTGACCGGAGTTGAGCTGGAGTGCAGCTATAGGGCTGGAGATGGCCGGACTAGATCCGGAGTTGCATCTATGCCTAAGGAGAGGTCAGGCGGGCCATGGTTAGACCAGAGTTCATCAGCAAATTCACACATTACTTTTTCACCACTTTTGGCACTTTTACCACTTTTCATGCTTCGTTTGCTTTGCTGAGCACGGAAAGTCGTCATCCATTCTGTAAAGTAAAAAAAGACAAGAAAGCTTGCATTACACCATTATTACAATACCATCTACTAAGTTAAAATGCGACTTCAAAGGCATGGTGATCTGCAAATTTATTAACATAAAAACCACGATAAATGTCGTAACAATGGTATGGCTTGATCTCCGGTGGCACTAATTCTCGACCGAAAATTGGGATAAGGTGTGCGGCACGGAATATGGCATCCACGTGAATGACAGCAAAGTTAGGCTGTTGGCCCCAAATAAAACTGGGGCGCACCATCCACATGCCCGTAGTCTTGTCTGGCATGTCTCCAATACGATCAAACCACCGTACAACAGCGCATGGATACTGCTTTCCTTGAGTTTTGAACGCAAAAAAGCAGAGGACACGAGCAACATCCATGCCACGCATGCCTTCGAGTTCTGGGTCAGTGATAACGAACACACAATCATACCGGGGTCCATCTTGTCTCCATGCTGGCGTGGCCCGAATATATTCACGACGCATGCCACCGACACCACTAAGGTCACTTGGAGCATAAAACGTCGATGATGCCGAATTATAAATTGAGATGTTGCCATGATACCCAGGGCATTCCAGGTGGGAGATGGTAGTGGGGTCGTGCGCGTCAGGATATAATTGACCACACAAAAATTGTTGAACGAGCTCCGGGAGATTAGGGATGTTGAGCTCGTCTGCGAGTGCAACCACTGTTCTTGCCCTGTTGCGTTCTATACAGCACATGTCAAATAAATAAACGCAAATCAAATCTAAGAGAGAACTTACGATGTGTCTGTGCAAGACGTACATGTGCTTCGACCTTTTGTCCGTCAACATCTTCACAGTCGTCTTGGACGTCATCAATACTCGCAGATAGTTGCTGATGTGGATCATCTTCATTGGCTTGGTGGTTGCCTTCAGCAGGCCGTTCTTGGGCTGTATTGCATGAAGCTATGTTAACGCAGGTACGTATCAATTCAAGGGTTAGAAACTTACTGAGAGTCTCGACAACCATTGACAGGCAGGTGCCTTCAAGCATGCCCCGACTTTTGAAATCAATGCGAGATGCAGCCAACTTGTCCAGTCGTTGGTTGATAATGAGCATCTGGCCCAAAGCACGGTATTTGCTTGTGCGCCGATATGGCTTCTTGACAGCTTTCACGTGTTTTGACTCCGTTATCGATGAGCAAAGCCCGTTTGGTGCGCCGAACAACTGGATGAGTTGTTTGTAGTGTTTCATAGAGTGCTGACGTGGCAGTGAGAACGTAGTGACCACGCCTGTAGTCTTGAAAAACTCGCGATGCCGGTGAAAACGCGTGAGCACTTCATCGAGATAATCCAAGTCCTTCGCCGTGAGCACATTCCGCCGTACTGTATAGCAAAACTCGAGGAATGCACGGAATGTACTAATGACTTCTTGAGGAAGATGGCCTTCAATTGCTGGCAAGTATACCTAAAAATGCTAGAGCGAGAATCCCCTGTAGCAAAGGAAGCTCGCACCTTCATCAATGCCTTTGAGTCATCCCCTGTCCACTGCTTGAAATGTCGGCCCTGTGGGAAACGTCGCAGGCCTGGGAAGGGCGGCACGATTGCAATCCTGGAAGTCCTCACATCAGTCCCGAGGATTTATGGAGCTCTGTAGTACGTACCGTCGATCAATGTCATCCAGTATTTCGGAGGCGGGTGCATCTCCGTGTTCCTGGCGCAGATACTTCTCTACCCATTCGACCAGATGGTCCTTGAATGTACCTTTGATGATTTGATGGAGAAGGTCAGGTGCAATCAATTCATAGATATCGGCACGGGGGAAATCATTTGTGAACGGCACAAGCTCCCCAACAATACCATACTCATGCCAGAGTCTGTCAAGAGGAAAGTTCTCTATTAGTGCTTCAGCGTGATCACAACAACGATGAAGGGCATTGTCATCATCTAGGTTGTTGCGGAACGCAAGGCATCTGGTTCACATTATTTGACTCAGTCACAACCTCGCCATAAATTGAGTACTTACCGTGGGCACCAATTGCGCACTATACACGCCAGAAGTGCTTGTTCTTCATAATCCGCGATGTATGGACCAAATCCATAGATGACACGCCGGTAGTGGCCATCCCCAAACGCCGTGACTTCGGGCTTGAGCATAGCTGGCTTGAACGTCTTGAGTATCCGACCAAGGGAGGTGTGAAAAAGTTGTCGCCGGAAATTCCGAAAGTTCGCCTTCTTCGCATGTTCTCTTGTGGCTATACCAAGCATTGAGAGTTGAACAAGAGTAATAGATAGCACGTACTCTTTGGCATTGCAAGGAATCCGATCAGAACAACACCATTGCGATGTGCACGGCGAACACTATTGCGAATGTTTCCAATGGACAGGTATAATGGGTAGTAATCGTTCTGCCCGGTGGCTACCGACACTGTCGTTTTGTCTGATCCCAGAATAATTGGGACAAATGTAGATCCGAGGCAATCCGGGTCTTGAGCAATCATATCCTACCAACTGATTAAGGCAGCTGCAGTAGTAAGATGTAGCTATACTCACCGCTTGACGCCAAGCCCAATCACCCGACATGAAATCCTGCCAATGACGTGTCGAGGTTTTTGTATCATATTCACGAAACGGTCGATAGTCCATGTCATCCGCAAAGTCGGGATTTGCCAACATATTGCGCACGACTTCACGAGGATCTCGAAACCAAACATCATAGTGGTCATTCATCCACGGTGCAGGATCCACTCCTTGGTCTCCAGTATACTTAACCACAAACGACTGCCATTTAACGTCACCGAGTTCCGTGTTGTCGATTGTCTGGTACATCTGTTTGTGGTCAGAAAATAAAGCGGGTCTGCCGACTTCTATTAAAGAAGCAGCCCACAAATCCAGAAGGGTGTTGATATGAGAAGCTGACATCTGATTGTGCGTATAAAGGAAATCAGCAAGTTCAAATTCAAGTCGGCTACCATAAGGGGACCAGTCATCTTTGGACTTCGCCTGGCGTGGCTCTGGTTGAGTTCCATTTGGCAAAAAATTGCCGTTGGAGTTGCATGGCTGTGCTAAACATAGTGAAAACAGTTAGACGTTAGTAGGTGAAAGAAATGTCAGTATGCTGCTCACCTGTTAAGCTGGGGTGATAGTTGCGGAATAACGTATCGTCCTGTCCGACAAACATTGTTGAGGAACCAGCGTCTAAATGCTCTGAACTGGCGTCTGAACGCTCCGAAGAGTCGTTCATTGGGACATCCATTTCCTCCCTGGTAGGGACTTCGGCCCAAGGGTCTCCAATGCCAGGGACTTGAGAAAACGGGTCCTGATTAACAGGTTGTTCATCATCAGGGATACACGGCACGGGTGGAGGAGAAAAGCGTGGATGTTTGGCGTGGGTATGCTGAGTGAGGCCTGACCGGTTGCGAAAACAACGTTTGCATTGTTTACAAGTATAGCGTTTGAATTTAAGAGCTGGCACTGTTGAGGGTGGCGACGAATCCCTTGTCTGCATCGTGGACAACAAGTAGACTTTGAGTGATATTGCCTTCGAGCAGGAAATGAGCGGAGGCAAACAAAACAAATTTTGTACAGTGGGGGCAGCAGAAGCAAAGTTCAAATTATTTGGTTTAGCGCAGGGTCGGTTGTGACAAGATTCAAATACCAACCTTTTTTTTTCAACGTCCCATCCTCCAGTCCCTTCCATTCCTTCATCCTTCCATTCCATTCCTGTTCACCTGAACACACACACGCTCGTTACCATGTCCCAACGGCCACGACGGAGCAAGGCTAATTTGCATCCTGGTCATATTCTCCGTGACTTTGAAACTCATAGACGTACCTCTGAACAGAAAAAAGCTGATGACGAAGCTTGTCAACAGGCTAAGGACAACCAGGCTGCAGAGCTTCAAAAAGCCTACGACCGCATTGGTGCAATGGAAAATGCAATGGCCGAAAGGCAAGCGAGAGAATCCACAGAGGCGCCCATCAAACCTCTGAAGCCACGCCCGAGGCCCGTGAAGAAGTCGTTAGGCACTGTATCAGGTCAAGCACAGGGTTAGTATTCATTCCATATTGAAGACTTAAACATATGCTCACAGGAACATCGCACAGACGATGTCAACACAGAGGTTGCTGCCATACAAGGTAGGATCAGATCAGTGGAAAGCCCAGGTCAATACTTACCACTCGAAATCCTTCGGATACAACTTAGATGTGCCAGAGAGTGGAATGAAGACGAAGGGAGCGAAGGTGAACCCGAAGTTGCGAGATGCGATTGAGCAAGCCCGCAACCAGGTTGCCAACGATGCGGCCGCATTGGCAACACGTGGTGAGAAGAAAACTGTCAGCACGTGAGTTCCTTTTACCACCACCATGCTGCTACTCACTGAATCTACTTTGCATTTCCTGAACTTGAAACCACTTTTCAGCAAGGACGGGAAGAGCACCATCGAAGGGCGCATCAAGAACTGGAACAATGTCGTAGTGTCAGCCACAGTGCCACAGGCGCGCCCGCTTAGCTTTCCCCGCCGTCGGACTCCATTGCCATCACATGTCTTTCCCATAGAGCCCCCTACTCCAAGTGACGAGGCAAATTATGAAGAACGCTTTAGGATGTTGCCTAGTCCGAAGGCTATGGTGAGTCTTATCAAAGTTTTTCTATCCATCTCGCTTTGTTACTTACATTGAGGACTAGGACGACACAGTAGTCATTGTCGAGAACGAAGACAGCGATATGGAGTTCTTCGGGATCCCTCAGGAGGGTATGTACGGGTCACCGAAAAAGAACAGCTCCACATCTGGGGGGAGCGCATTGAAGAGAAAACGAGACGATCAGAAAGAAGATCAAAGCTACTCGGATGTCGACAAGTATGAAGAGGAGGCGGAGGAGGGAGGGCCAAACAAAGGACGCCGTGTGACAGGCAAAGTACATACTCTTATCGTATTTGCCGAATCGTGCTGACTCAAGTGTCTAGACCACTGTCACCGCAATCGATATCGATGAGGACCCCCTTCCAATGAAGAAAGTCAAACCCGAGAAAGTGGTACACCATCGGAGCCAGGCGTCGATATCTTCTGTCGCGCCATCAGTTGCATCTGTGGCCGTGTCCACTGGTAACAACTTGGAGGCGAAGTCATCCCGTGGTAGCTCTCGCTTTACTAACAATGACCTTCCTGCGATGTTCTTGAAAGACAGGAAATGGTCGAAGAACGTGCTCCCGACTCTCCTCCTTTGGCTTGGAGACCAGCCCAACATTTGGTCTGTTCCTGAGGGGGACCTTATGCACGCATTACGAGAAATCATCAAGGTTATTTTTCCGAAATTCGCTGGTCTGCAGGACATTCGTCCAAACATGCCAATTTTTAGTTTGGTAAGCTATATCACTCTCGCTCTTGATATCACTATGCTCACAACACTATAGGCTAATAACCGTCTCTCTACGTGGCGTCATTCTGTGGGCTCGACCGCAATCGCAATGTTGGATTGTTTCTTTGCTGATGATCCGTCTGCAATCATCAAAGAGACCTGCAATGTCCTCCTCACGAATCGCGCTTTCGCTTATGAAGGAATGAAGAGCGAAGAGCGAGAGAATGCCTTTCGATCAACTTTCGTTCTTCAGTTGCTCGCCAATGCCCACCTTCGTGTATGCTTTGGAAGTGTTGATGTTCCAGCACTTCAACTTTCAGTGGAGACAAACAGGGCGAGGGGTGCGATTGCGTTGTGTGTTGCTGCGGTAAGATACTTTGACTACATTGATCTTGGACACTGATTTATGGCTCTAGTTGGAGCGTGCCTTCAAGCTTGCCAAAGCAGGCGTTACCTCGAATGTAACTGACAAAGGCAAAGGGTCTTCGAGTCAAAAATCGAGCAGCAAGCCTAGTGGCACTGAGAATGCGTTCTCCGAGCAACACTGGGGTGGCGCAACTTGTGGTTATTTCGAGTCGGTTGCAAATCGTGATGATCTCACCCTTCTGAGCATCGTCAAATCAGCAAGTGCTTTACTTCAGGAAGATAAAGATGGTGATTCCAGCTTGGATGACGCACCGGAACATCAAGGAAGTACCACGGAGGAGATTGATACACGCAGATTGATGTGTAAGTAAACAACAATTGTGATTTTCCATGCTGATATATCTGCAGAGGTCGAGTCTATTACTAGCTGGTCGCTGTGGGCATCTTGTTTCTCCCAGTGTCATCACCCATTCCCTCGCTATTTTTTTTTTTTCACCGCATCATCCAAGAAGATATTGCCGCCTCGACGCACGCTTTATTAGCCCCAAGTCCTCCACCCCGTTCCGCCATTGCTTCAAACCTCCGAACAATCATTGCTACCTTGCTTGGCTCAGTTTTCCTCGTCTTCGAAAGCATTATGATCTCAACCCCCCCCCCCCCTTCTATGCTGCTTGTTTAGGTGAACCGTCTTTTTCTACTCTGCGCGCCTTTTCTCACTCCGAGCCGTTCAACAGGGTGTTGCCCATACACCTAGATACCACTTTTATCCAGCCGTTCCTTCAAGATCCGAAGTGCTTTTCATTGCCTTTTTTTTCACCTACACTCAATTGACCTTTTTGTATTTGGTCGCACTGCATGTCCCTAGTTACTTTTAAAAGCATTTTTGATGGTTTTCAAAAGTGAGAAAAGTGCGAGGAAAAGTAAGAAAAGCACTGGATCGTGCTTTCTAAAGCAATGAGATCTACTGAATAAAGTCCTGGCATGACTTTGAAAAGTAACTACTTAAAAGTTAAAAAAGTGCCAAAAGTGGTAAAAAAGTAATGTGTGAATTTGCTGATGTAGCTCGTCTTGACCATCAACAAGATCCTCAAAGTGGCAAAGGTGAGCTTGCCCTTGTCATTAGGATCACCACAGAACGTATGAATATTCCAGTCGTCGTAACCGAGCACAACCCCGAGGGTACGTAGCTGCGATCGACCCTAGTATGGCAATCGCATCCATTCACCGCACTTTGCAGCTATCGGGTCAACTGCACACGAAATTGATCTCGCGGCGCGTGGCGACCTGCATCTGGGGACAGTCCAGAAGTTTACCTTCTCCATGATGCCGTGCGTTAAGGACCTGCTCAACAACCGTCGCAATATCGACTCAGTGGTCTTGTTCGGCATAGAGGTTAGTGGCACTAGATCTCACTTACAAGCTCTCGTCCTAGAACACTGAGTACGCATGCCAGTCTCATGTCTGTATCTTACAAACCGCACTTGACCTTCTGGAACAAAATTATGGTGTACACGTACTTGCGGATGGAGTATCGAGCTGCAACCGCGAGGAGGTGCCAATCGCCCTCGCTCGGATCCAGCAAGCGGGCGGATACGTTACCACGAGCGAAACCGTAGTTTTCGAATGTCAACGTAAGTGCACTGTTGACCTTGAACTGTTACGGTTGGTTTG
This sequence comes from Scleroderma bovista, assembly GCA_037178675.1. Lineage (NCBI taxonomy): Eukaryota > Fungi > Basidiomycota > Agaricomycetes > Boletales > Sclerodermataceae > Scleroderma > Scleroderma bovista. Next base: position 10,975 of record JAYMGJ010000262.1, read on the forward strand.
AGGACGCTGGCATTCAGAGACAACTGAATCGCCGCAGTGGAAGTCCATGTTTCCAACCATGAAAGAAGAAAAGGGGAACACTGCGAAGGCCGTGCGGAAACTCGTGCCGTTCCGCAGTGCACTGTAGTCTTCATTCATGCATGTATACCTGCATAGTAAGTGAGAAATAGACGTCATTGACATGATAACGCAACGTGCAAGTTATTGGAAGGTGTGGGAGGCAAGGCTATACATACTCGAACAGTTTGGATGAGCTTCTTCAAGACCTCCCTCTGGACTAATAATTTTCGCCATTTCTCAGTCCACGACTTTCTGGTCAATTCTCTCTTCTTCTGGTATGGCTCCACACTTGTCTCCAGGTTGGAAGTAGCCACCACTTCCTTTATTTCTCTCACGGTTTGTATCATGTCCACCCAATGACTGATCTTGATTATAATTTGCTCTAGGCTATGACTTTCGGAGCAATGCAAACTGGTGGTTTGTTCTTATTCGTTCCTGATATGGCAGCAGCTCGCAATTCAGCTGCATCTATGATAAAATTATCCGACACTGTCCCAGAGATCGAAGAAGATTCTACTGACGCGGAAGACTTTTGCAGGGATAAGTGCCCAGGGTCAGATCCGCTTGGAAAATGTTCACTTCCGTTATCCCACCAGACCTACTATTCATGTTCTACCCGGCTTGGATCTTGTAATTGAACCGAGTACCTTCTGCATGCTACTTTGGCCTTCCAGTAATGTATGTCTACTGCTTTTGGGTCTGCTGGGCATATACTGACGTGTTCCTGAATGTCCCTAACTGTATTCACGTGTCTGCACGTTCGCCGTGCGTGCATAACTTCTGAACTGGGCCAGATCGTGTCCCCCTGCTCTAACATGTAAGTTTAGTATTTTCGTAGCATTTCAACAAGTACTGATAGATCCTGTCGTGTGTACAGCTGTATCCGTGCCATTCACAGCATTGAACACATCTTTGACACATTCAACCAGCTTCCAAGACCATCCGTTGTACTTACGTCGCATTTCAAATCTCTAACACCCACTATCATACTTGCACCGCCGTCCACTACCAAAGTCGCGCTTGTGTCTAACACCCTGTCTGGCCACTTGAACTATCCATATTGTCATGTGATGCGCACCAGGACATAAGTACTCAAAGCTGGTGGGTACCGCAATTTGACGTTGATTTGGTCTAGTACCGAGTATGCCTCTTCCTCTGGATTTAGTAATATTTTCTCCACTAAATAAAAGTCTTGAGTGTCTTTGGAAACAAGGAAGCTGCCGGCAAAGCGCGGCCTTTGTCTGGTTACATACGGTATGAGTAAATATGTTTTATTCACAGTTCAAGTTATTTGCATGGAGTCGGGAATTGGCACCATTACCAGTATGGATCGTCTAATAAGGAAATCTTGTAGCTTCACGTTACTTTACAACACGCGCCGACCATGCAAGCTAACCAAACAGAGACCAAAAAGGCCAACTGTGCTTGGCTGCGTCACATTGATGGGCTGATTAGCATGTCACTTTATTGCTCGCGGATATATTCCAGCTGTTTGGGGTTTGGATGTTCTGTGGATGTTAGCAGAAAGGTATGCGGCACGACCTCGTACCCGTTGGAGAGACTCGTAGGCTGACACAACACTAGTAAAATCAAAGACTCTCAGCTCTGAAGGGGGTTACGACGTGGCTTATACACTCAGATCTGAGTCCTGACTAAAAAAGTCTTCGGGCTAGTGGTTTTTTTGACTATCCACGGTACGTAAAAGTCACAGATAGACATCGTGAAGCGAAACGATTGGAACTTCAACGGCTCCGAATCTACAATGCGTAAGTAAAGTGCTCACAATAGTCCTCGTTTGGTTATGTAAGCTTTGTCGTAAACCCCGTCCTCATCCAACTTTCAGAGTGCTTTCAGAGTATTCAAAAACTCAGCAAGAGTGTAGTGTCGATGGTTTTGCTGATCGCGGCGGCCCCGCCCTCCTCCTTGCAATCGAGCAAGCCCTTTGGCTTTTGTGCGTTCAAGCTGTCTTACAGACCCACCGACGACTTAGTCCTCTTTCGGCAGCCGACAGTTCAATGGTCTCGGGTTGCTCCGATTACCTCGGGAGCCGGGAGCATAAGTAGTTGGAGACTCATGTAAGGTTTCTCTTCGTGCCATCTTATTAACTCTAGTCTTGTCTACCGTCCTCATACCATGCGTCAGATCGCAAGACTTGTACCAGAACGAACGGTGTTTTTCTTCTGTGACGTCCAAGAACGTTCCAGTGAGCTGGATTCCCCCTTCCTCGTCACAATATCTCATCCGTGTCCAGGGTCAACCATCTATGGCTTTGATGAGCTCGTCTTGACCATCAACAAGATCCTCAAAGTGGCAAAGGTGAGCTTGCCTGTGTCATTAGGATCACAACAGAACATAATTTCACCCAGATTTTGAATATTCCAGTCGTCGTAACCGAGCACAACCCCAAGGGTACGTAGCTGCGATCGATCCTAGTATGGCAATTGCATCCATTCACCGCACTTTGCAGCTATCGGGTCAATTGCACACGAAATTGATCTTGTGGCGCTTGGCGACCTGCATCTGGGGACAGTCCAGAAGTTTACCTTCTCCATGATGCCGTGCGTCAAGGACCTGCTCAACAACCGTCGCAATATCGACTCGGTGGTCTTGTTTGGCGTAGAGGTTAGTGCCCACTGACAAGCGCTCGTCCTAGGACACTGAGTACGCATGCCAGTCACATGTCTGTATCTTACAAACTGCACTTGACCTTCTGGAACAAAATTATGACGTACACGTACTTGCGGATGGAGTATCGAGCTGCAACCGCGAGGAGGTGCCAATCGCCCTCGCTCGGATCCAGCAAGAGGGCGGGTACGTTACCACTAGCGAAACCGTGGCCCTCCAATTTCAACGTAAGTTCACGGTTGACCTTGAACTGTTACGCTTGGTTTGAGGACGCTGGAATTCAGAGACAACTGAGTCGCCGCAGTGGAAGTCCATGTTTCCAACCATGAAAGAAGAACAAGGGAACACTGCGAAGGCCGTGCGGAAACTTGTGCCGTTCCGCAGTGCGCTGTAGTCTTCATGCATGTATGTATAGCAAATAAGAAATAGACGTCATTGACATGATGACGCAACGTGTAAGGTATTGGAAGGCGTGGGAGGTAACCTCGATCTCTTCCAAATCCAAAGTACTTGGGTCTGCCCTGGGAAGACTACGGTTAAGTCCATACTCGTTCATTCCTAATCTCTTTATCCAATACCAGCATGTTCGGGAAGCTCTTTCACCTCGGCGTAGACGCTGTCCTCGTCAGCGCACTGCTCGCTGGCGTTCGTCGGTCTACTGGTCTTACGTATGTTGACCCATCCTATATGCAATCGTTCTCGGTGAACTGAACGTTTGGCTCGTTCAGACCTGCTTTGTCCCAGGTACCCAACAAAGACGTTCGACGTAAGTATCGCACTTGCATCTCTCTTGAGCAGTACCTCACCCGCCAGGTAAAGAGTTTTTGCGCACCTACCTTGAGTTCGGTGAGCTAGTGCCATCTCTTTTGCACCTTCTGCTATCCTGCTAATCCCATGCGTACAGGGGAATATGCATTTGACTTCGCAGTCGTCATCTTTGGAGTACTGTCCCATCCTTGTTTGGCGCCAGGGCGTTACTGACGAAGCTCTCTACAGCGTTCAAGTTCCTTCGAGCGCAAGCCATGAGAACATCCCACCTACAGCAGCGGCAGTCCTATTCTCCATGACTTGTCCCCTTTCCCCTTAACGGCCCACCCGCTCATGTTGCATCCCCTGTATATACGTATGCGTATCACGTAGCCTAGTCACCTAATCCACTTCCTCATGAGACGAATGATGGATATAAATATGAAGAATGTGTATGAGCAAGAAGTGGATCTATAACGAAAACATGGATATCCATCAGGAATTTAACCAATTACTTAATCTAACTTTTTCGGCTTATTCACCCAAAAAGTTTAATAAGACTCATTTAAGTAAGTGCAGTCTACTTCTCACATAAGCACAGCAAGTAGATTAACGCTAAAAAGCGTAACAAGGTACGATTCAGTCAATTAAGTCAAACATAGGAACCAATAAGTAGCGCTTGTAACTACAAGTGTTAAAAAGTAAAATAAAAAGTAAAAAGTAACAAAAAAGGACGCCCATCCTCTTCTCCGGATTGGCACTAAGGGTGTTTGACTGTGGAGTGAATGCACGTATCATACGACGAATTTGGCGCATAGGTGCGATATGTGCTTGTGGCCGTAGAAGGAGTGAGGTTGCTGTGAAATGGACATGGATTGGGGTTTCTGTTGAATAATGGAAGGAGAAAAGATAGTACTGAAAGACTGGGAGTGCTTACCAGGGGGGGTGACGCAGATGAGGTGGGTGGAGACGGGGGGGTTGGTTGGTTGGTTGGACAGGCCCAAGTACCGAAGCCATGAGATGTGACTGTCCGAAAGGTCGACGCCAGCTGGTGTAGGAGTGACGCAGATGAGGCGGGTGGAGATGGGGGGAGGCTGGTTGGAATAGGCCTAAGTACCAAAGCCATGAGATGCGAATGGGAGGGATAAGACTGGCCAGAAGGTCCTTAACGCCAGCTGGTGGGGGGTGACGCAGATAAGGCGGGTGAGATGGAGGGGGGGCTGGTTGTACAGGCCCAAGTACCGAAGCCATGAGATGCGATGTCCGAAAGGTCGATGCCAGCTGGTGTGGGGGTGACGCAGATGAGGCGGGTGGAGGTGGGCCGGTTGGACAGGCTCAAGTACCAAAGCCATGAGATGCGAATGGGAGGGATAAGACTGGCCAAAAGGTCCTCGACGCCAGCTGGTGGGGGGTGACGCAGATGATGCGGGTGAGATGGAGGCTGGTTGGACAGGCCCAAGTACCGAAGCCATGAGATGCGACTGTCCAAAAGGTCGACACCAATTGGTGTGGGGGTGACGCAGATGAGGCGGGGTGAGATGGAGGGGGGGCTGGTTGGACAGGCCCAAGTACCGAAGCCATGAGATGCGATGTCCGAAAGGTCGACACCAGCTGGTGTGGGGGTGACGCAGATGAGGCGGATGGAGGTGGGCCGGTTGGACAGGCTCAAGTACCAAAGACATGAGATGCAAATGGGAGGGATAAGACTGGCCAAAAGGTGCTTGACACCAGCTGGTGGGGGGTGACGCAGATGGGCGGGTGGAGATGGGGGCTGGTTGGACCAGAGACCAGCACATTTCTCTCTCCATCTGGAACATCCCCTGCACGACAACCGACCACAGTGCCCTAGCCCGCGGTCTCAAACGCATGGTGGTCAGCGTACTTATTGACGTAGAACGCACGAAACACATCATAAGAGTGATGTGGCCAAATGTCACGAGATATAGTTTGATTACCGTAGATGGGGATTAAGTGTGCGGCTCGATAAATGGCGTCTATGTGGATGACCACAAAATGCGGCAAACAATTTGGTAGAGTTGATGGTCGAACCTTCCACATTCCTGTGTCTTCGTCTGGTCTATCGCCAATCTTGTCGAACCAACGGATTACCGCACAAGGGTAACGGACACTTCTGTATGAGAAAGAAAAAAAAGCCAGTACCCATGCGATGTCATAGGCGCGCATGCCAGTTTCTGAAGGGTCGCTTGCATTTGTACCAACGAAAATACAGTCATAGTGTGGTGCCTCGTTTCTCCACATGGGAGCTGAGCGGATAAATTCTGTCCGCATGCCGCCAAGCCGCTCAAGTCACTGGGCGCATAGAACCGTGCAGATGCTGAGTTGAACACAGATATTGATCCTTCGAAGCGGGGGCAGCCTGCAATGGGGATCTGTGATGGATCGCGTGGGTCATCGGGGTAGAGCTGGTCGAATAGAAAGCGGCGTAGCAAGGCAGCCAAGTTTGGCACCTCAATTTCAATGGCCAATGCTTCCACAGTTCGTGCACGCTTTCGCTCTGGATCATCAAGTTAAAAGTAATTTAAGCAAGGACAAATGTGGACTTACGCGGTGTCCATGCAAGTTCTACATGCCCAGACAGGTTCGTTGGTAGGTCATCCGGTACAGCATCATCGCTGTCGTGTGTGTTTGCCGTTGGTGGGTTGGGGTTGGTGTTGGAAGGAGTAGGGGGTGGGGCCTCATTGACGCATTGTGATGCTCTGCCTCCATTTGGCACGTCGAAGGCTGAGGCTAGAATGACATAGTCAACATCAAGGAATTTCTCCAATGAAGTTTTACTTACCAAGGCACTGCAGACTTTGTAGCGTGGCTGAAAGGCAAGTTCCTTCTAACATTCCGCGATTTGCAAAGTCCGCACGGCAACTTGCTAGTTTATCAAGGCGTTGGTTGGTCAGAAGCATCTGACCAATCGCGTTGTACCTGTTGGATCGTCGATAAGGCTCTTTAACGGCTTTGATATGTTTGCATTCGGTGATCGAAGAACAGAGTCCATTGGGAGCACCAAAAAGACGAATAAGCTCTGGATAATGCTTGGCAGCGTGCTGCCGAGGCAAAGAGAAGGTTTCCACTACTGTAATCTCACCGCTTTTAAAAATTTCTCGATAATGATGGAAACGGGCCAGTGCATCCTCAATATCCTTCAAAGTCTGTTCAGTAATAACATGCCGGCGGACAAGGTAACAGAACTCCAGGAATGAACGAAATGTGCATACAATCTCGGATGGAACATAGCCTTCAATTGCTGGTAAATATACCTGCATTGAATGTTAAACCATTTGTTAGACCGCGAGGGATGGAATACGTACTTTCATCAAAGCCTTGGAGTCGTCACCGGTCCATTGCTTGAAACCTCGGCCTTGTGGAAAGCGGCGCAAGCCGGCAAATGGCGTGACAGCAGCAATCCTTTGAGATAGTAGTTAGTGGACAGCAGTGACGCCGATGTAGAGCAGACCGAACATACCTCCGATCAATATCATCCAAAATGTGCTCTGCTTCTTTTGTTCTATGCCGCAATCTGAGGTATGCCTCGACCCAGTCCACAAGGTGATCTTTGAAGCAACCTTTTATTAATTGGTGGAGGATGTCGGGTGCGATGAGGCACTGGATATCAGCCCGAGGGAAGTCATTCGTGAAAGGCTTGAAGATGATATGAATATCCTAATGGTCACACCATGGCAAGGAGCGTGAACTCACCACGAGGTCGCCAACTATTCCATATTCGTCCCACAGAATAGTAAGGGAATTCTGGGCTTCTTCAAAGAGAGCTTCGGTGAACTCGCGACAACGCAGTAGTGCATCGGCGTCCAGATCCTTGCGCGTTGCTTGGCATCTGAAAACTTGTAATTAGCATAACGAATCAAGAGTTGTAGAAGTAGTTACCTTGCACACCATCCTCGGACGATGCAGGCCAAGAGTGCCTGCTCCTCGTAATCAGCGATGTAAGGGCCAAGGCCATATATAACATGGCGATAATATCTGTCTCCGAACCTGACCACTTCAGGCGACGTCATTGCGGCCTTAAGTGGATCAAGGATCATGGAGAGGGAGCGGTGGAATAGCTGCCGCCGGAACTTTTGAAATCCCGCATCTGATGAATGTTCTTTTGTTGCTAGGATATTTTGAGTTCTAAATTGCAAATGCAGTGAAATATTGGGCACTTACTTTTGGGAATTGCGAGGAAGCCCAGAAGAACAAGGGCATGTCGGTGAGCACGACGGACATTATTGTGGACGTTGCCAATAGATATGTAAAGCGGATAGAATTCGTTATTGCCGGTGGCGACGGATACAGTTGTTTTGTCACTGCCCAAGATGATTGGGACGAACGTGCTTCCGAGTGTTGCTTCATCCTCCGAGATTATATCCTATTGAAGTAAAGTTAGTTAAGTAACGGGAAAGGAGATCCCAAATACTTACTGCCTGGTCCCAGACCCAATCGCCTGACATGAAGTCACAATATTGGCGCTGGTCGCCTTCAGACGAAAATTCCCGAAATGGATGCAGGTCCATCTCATCCGCATAGCTCGGATTCCCAAGTATTTGATGAACAACTTCCCGAACATCGCGATACCACACTTCGTAAGGTTGCTGCATCCAAGAAGGAGGGTTGACCGTTGGTATCTCGCCAGTGTACTGGACCTTAAACCGTTGCCACTTGACATCACCAAGTGGGATGCTGTCAATAGTGTTGTATAGACTACGGCAACTGTCAAAGGGAGGCCCAGCACCATGTTCAAGTAGTGTAGCTGCCCAAAGGTCCATTAGGGCGTTGATTTGTGGCGCCGACATTTGGATGCGGGTGTATAGTAAGTCAGCCGTTTCAAACTGGGTGTGATCATTGAAAGGGGCCCAGTCATTTGGGTTAGTAACAACTGGAGTTGGAGGGACCCTGGCGGCAAGGAATTCGCCATGCTCATTGCATGGCTTTGCTGGATTTCGGACGTTAGTAAACTGAAAATTTTATATTGAAATCAGTCACATTACCAGTGAGTTTCGGGTGATAATTTCTATAAAGCCTGTCTCCAGAGCCGTAGAATTGAGATTCCATGGGGTGCAAGGGAGTAGGAGGGCCCCCAGAGCCGGATTCCGTGTCATTCTCATTAAGAGGATTTGACCCCTCCCAATCTGGAGCGCCCTGATCTTGACCATTTTGTGGTTGGAAAGAAGGGCTAACAGGTCTGGTTGGAGAGCGTAGCGGTGGAGTTGGGGCCCGAGGTGGGTCAGAGGGCGTAATAATAGGATGGTTTGCATGCCTGTGCTTGGTGCGCCCGGCAGACGTCTTGAAGTACTGATTGCAGCCAGGATGGCCACATGGAAGCTGGTGTACAGTGTTCTGCTGGCGAACATTCCGGTTAGCCAAAAACATAGCAGCGAGAGAGGTGGTGTTTTTTTGCGGAGAGGCGACGACTGACAGGTTACGGAAATCCGCCAAAGTCGTTAGTCCATTTTTTTTGGGGTGAGCGCAAAAACTTACAAATTGCCAGGGCCCACAACCCGCTTCACAACTTGAACTTCTCTCACCCCCCCCCCTTCCAAAAAACTCTCTTGAATTCCCTACCATTGCCCCAAACCCAGCATCTGATCATGGACGTCAGTGAGACTTCTCGACCCCGCACACGAGCCAAGAATGCAACCACTCACCCTGGGGACATTGTTCTCCAAGCCCAGGGAAAGCGGCGTAGCAAAGCGGAAAAAGCGGCTGATGACAAGCTGCTCAGAGATGCTCAAGTAGAAGAGGAGCAGGCCAGGAAGGAGGGAATTGCCCGCCTGGCAGACATGGAAATGGAAATGGAGGCGAGACAAGCTGTGGTGAAAAACTTAGCGCCTGTCCATCCTCGTCCACGAGTAAAACCCAAGAAAGCTATACCCACGTCAATGGAAGTCGCATCTGCGAAGGATGGGACCATGGAGACTGAGGTGATGTGCTATTCTATACTACAATCGATGGGTCATTGATTAGGTCGTGATAAAGTTTGGAAAACTCACCTCTTTTGCTGATCATTCACATGCTGATGATGATAGTGTCTCAGCTCCAAGAAAGCTTCCAAGGAATAGGTCGCTGAAGGAGCAGATCAACGCTGCGAAAGTGCAGCGTCAACTGGAGGGAACAAAGGAACAGAGTCTGGGTGAGTCACGTTTTGACCAGTGTACACGTCTAGAATCTGATGCGGCCGAATGAAACATGGCAGCTGCACTGCAAATTGGGTAAGCTCACTCTCACGTCTAGCCATGTTGTTACTCACTCAATCTACACTGTTTTTCCATGACCTGGCGCTGAACACCAGGGCTCAGGATATGGCCGTCGATGGGCATGTTCTGAAGTGGAAAGCAGGTGTTACCGCTGCGAAGTCGCCTGCGACGTCCGCAGCTGACACCACCTCCTCTGCTCGGCACCGCCCTCCCTCAACGCTCACTTTCAACACCCATTCCTCAAATGTGACTTCCGCGAGTGGCCACTACCGGAAGCTGCAAGTCCCATTCGATGCCCCAGAACTGAATGTCCCGACAGAGGGATTTAGTGATGATGTTGACGATGAAGATGAGCATGCATATACCGTCAGCAAAAATGAAATGGGTAAAAATGGAAAGAAGATTGTTGTGGTAAGTGGAACTTGTGCGTCGATAATATCACTTACTTGGTTCCCAGGTTTCTTCTGCATCCGCAGACAGCGACATTGAATTATGGCATGGCGAGATCCTTTGCAGCCCACGTGTTAAAAGCATCAGCGCCACAGGCTCCAGCATGGGGAAGCGAAAAGTCAATGAATTTGACAGTGAGCCTGAGGACCTTGACGCTGTAAAGGAGACCCACACTCTGCTACACAAGGAGAGTGGGACGCTGCGAACAACCGTCTCCATAAGTCCATTTATTTGAATGCTGTTTGTAGCTACTAACTAACGAGAACTGATACAGACGACAGTCGGGGTCATATGTGAACCTCAGCCGCTACAAAAGAAAATCAAGGTCGAGGAAACCAGGCACACAACGGTAGCACCTCCAGATACTAGTATGTTCAGTACTTCCCAATGCCTTGATGGCTGTCACTCATACTACCGCAGAGCTCCAGTATGACGCAGATGGTTATATCATTGAAACCATCAAGAAGAAATATACCATCAAGGATCTTCCCGTCCTGTGCAATGATAGTAGGTGGTCCCGTGGGCTTGTTGGTACGATCACACTCTGGGCCGGTGCCCAACCTAATGTCTGGGTGATACCTGAAGAATCGCTTGTCGCGGCAGTGCAAGTTGTGTGGGACGTTGTATTTCCCCATGTCAAGTACAGGGTCACTGCAGACGGCTCAGTTATGGCAATTGTAAGTTCAAGATTTTATGTCTGGTTATGAAAAATATTAACTGCATACCCCAAGATCCAACAGCGCCTTGCTGAGTGGCACAGTGGAATTGGGACCACCGCCATTTGCATCATGATAGATTTTTTTCCAAGTTAGATGACGACGTGGACGTTACCACTACGGCAACAAAGCTATTCAAGGACTTCGCATTCCTCTGTGAAACCGCTGATGAACCCTCTTCTGAAGGAATGTTCCGGTCGCCTTTTCTTATTGAATTACTTGGTACCACCCATCTCAACGACATTGTGGGCTATGTCGACATTCATCAATGGAGTACGAAGGATCTCGCAGCTGGAAAGGACATGGCAGGCGTTCTTGGTTTGGCGTCTGCAGCAGTGAGTCCCTGCACTGTTCCCCTTAGGTCTCGTCATTTATTTGCTTTGTTTCAAAAGTTGGAGCGCGCTGTCAAGTACATCATGGAGGGAACCATTGATGTAGACGACGTTCTTATTGCCATGGCGGAAGCTGGGGATGGCAAGATCAGATTCAAGCTCCCTAAAGTACTCAATAAAGCAACTGGGAAGAACACCTCCACGTCCTTCAACTTTTCATGGCCAAACTGGGGCGTTGACTCGTTGGCATACAGGGATTCGATCGTCAAACGAGGTTCTGCTTGGCTTCGTGATACGGTCAAGATTGCCCAATGTGCCCATAAGCTCAAGGTTGCAGCAAGTAGCAGTGCGGTCACAGATGATCCCGTGGAGGCCGTCAATCCTCGATACTTCCTCTGTAAGTTGCTCGTTTTCGGTCGTTTGTCCAGTTTACACGCTTCATTTCCAGGATTTTTTTTTTGCAAATATTATACCCGCCGTGTCTTGTTGTTATCACCTGCTGACCGTCGTTCTGTGGTGGGGTCCCTGCGAATAGTAATGGCACTAAAACTGATGCATTTACAACAGATTTCTCTCATTCTCATCGTGTTCCACGCTCGCTCGCTCGCTCCAGTATGCTACAATCGTCGCTCTGTCTTTTCTGCAAGCATTATACCCGCCGTCACTAATCGCTACTGCCCACTCATTTACTCTGCATCTCTACACACCATCGCCGATTGTTATTCTGCGCTCTTTGTTACTTGCTTTCCCAGCATTTATATAGCTTACTGTTGACTTTTTTGTTTACTTAATTGTCTGGATGTCTGCAATTAAATCACTTTTCTGACTTATTTGACTGGTGAATGAAATAGTAACAAAGTGGTACAAGAACAAAAAGATGGAAATAAGTTCAAAATAAGCTTGGATAAGAAAACGAGTGGTCTGGATTGTGACTTGTTGCGCTTATCGTGAAGTCAACTTATTTGAGCTTATTTGATGCATATAAGTTGACTAAGGATTAAATAAGCAATGTGTGAAATTCCTGATGTCATTGGCGAAGGCTGTTCATCCCAGGAAGTTGTACACAAAGAAATGCAGCCCAGTGCGAAATCTGCGAACTTTATACAGAAAAACATTGTAACCCGAAGAAAGCAGATCATGTAGAACTTGTTGATTGTAACTAATCTAGTGTGCTGATTGGTTCGCTGATTACTGATAAGCCTGCGCAAACAATCTCCGTCGTCTACAGTAATAAGGAAATAGTGTTGCCACGAGGTACATCAGCAAAACGACTGAAACGAACGCTTAACATAGCCGGCTTACGATGGTTACGTGCCCGTGGGATTGCCACATCTGATTGGTGGACAACTTTCGAGCCTTACAGCAGCAGCATATTTGGACTAAGTAGTGCGGGAGATCCGTTAGATATCTCACTGTCATCTTATCAGTTGTCTTATCATCAACAATAGCATAGATGGTTACAGAAAGCGTGTAGCAGTAAGATCAGCAGAATGCAACTCAGAGTTGGGTACGTAGGGACTCGAATACTTCTTTGTCTGCAAAAGAATTAAGGTAAAAGTGTGAATATACCTCCTGCGACGTCTTTTCATTCACCACACTACTTATCTTCTCACCATACACAGGAATAAGCTCGACGGCGAACATTATGTCAACCAAGGGGACAATGGCGGAAGCTCTCCGTAAACCCCGAAGACCATCAACCATGCACCACTGAATGATCCACATGTCCGTAATCTGATCCTTGATTGCCCAATCGAAGAGATCCACATATATGAAGGGCATATTGAGGAACAGTGGAACCTCAGTTCCAGCCCGTATTTTAGGCCGGAAGACTGCACAGACTTGCCCAACAACGGCTGCTGGAACACCTGAAAAATAGATATAAGATTTTTAAAAATCAAATGGGTGCAGGAATGGGGGTGCTTACTGGCAAGCATGGAGTATGGTAGTGTCTGTGGGTTGAGAAGTACAGCGTCCGCATACCTGAGTGGGTAGTCTTGTGAAGGGGGGTAGGCTTGGACAAGATGAGAGGGCATGACAATGCAATCATTGAACGCGGAGAGGTGCTGGATACGAAATTTGCGCCATGTTTGGAAAGACAAAGAAGTCCAAAATATAAGCTGTGACTCGTTGATGGAGGGGAGGGTAAGGGCAGACTGCTGGACGTATGATTCGTAGAGAAAGGGGAATTCCGAGAGCTTGTATACAGAAGAAAGCTCATCGATTTTATGAGATGCGTCTGGTTTGAGCGTCAGATTGAAGGCAGTCCACAAATCTTCACGCAGAATTCCCTTCACGAAATGATTGCGAATGGGACGTGGTCCCATGAATCGCGCTTGCTCATCAGGGAGAACTTCTTTGATCCAAGACAGAGTGGGGTCAATATATGGTGTTTGTGATTCTTCGAGCTCCGTGAGGGGATTGATCAGTGAAATGTCGCGCGAGCGCAGCAGCGCGTAAAGGTCAAACAGGCGCATTCTCTCCTCACGGTCAAGGATACGGACGATCTGTTCAGTGAAGTCATGATTTTGAGACATCTGTTCAAAGGTATGTTTGCAGTGAGTGCCGAGTAACTGTTCAATAACATCAGCAGTATACTGCATCAGGGAGCCCATGTTTTGAACCGCGGTCGGAAAGCTTTGGAAGAGTTCGAGTTTTGGTATATTGAAATCTGACTTCACACCTGTCTTTGTTCTCCGGGCTTCAGCTTCTGAGGTAAAATGCTTGAGGGAATGGAATTCCTGCAATGCGTGTGACATGCTTTGAATCGAGCCTTCAGTTTGGACAGGGTTCTGCGAGATATAAATGAATTCGATGAGGGCTTGAACAGCTTTCACAAATCCATCGGGTGCTGCACCAGCAATCACCGCAACGATCATGCGTTGGATATCACGATGTTCTCTCCCAGTCATTTGTTGGACGTGGGAAACACTGGATGTGAAATGGCGTACACCGACGCACTTGTGCATCGACTTGTACCGTGCATCGAGTTCCCTGGATCCGATAACTTCCTTGCACCACTTAAGGATGTGGTCAAAAAAGAATTTATGGAGGGTGTGAAGTAGCTCGGGGACAAGGAAAATAGAGGGATCAGAAAAGAACCAGTTTCGCCAGAAGGGCAAGTGGACACCTAGGAGGCCCCATTCTTTACATTTCTTCTGAAACGCGTTCACATCCCATGGATCGACTTCCTTACTGATCTCGAACAGCTGTTCGAGTATATATCTTGCATCTTGAGGGGGATGAAGCAAGCCGTCACCGAACTGATGGACCCTTGCGAGAGTGATTGGGGAGGAGCTCTGAGAAACACCTGAAATCATTTGTTGTTCGGGAAGGTCCGCGGTGTAGGTGACGAGAGGCGTAAAACAGTAACGAAGGTCTCCGAGGGGATCAGGTGTATACACGCCTGTACGAGCAGCGATCTTGAGGTTAGCACATATGATATCCATGCACTTATGCCATACTCTGGCTTGCAAAATGGTTTGATAATCGGGGTGAACCTCGAATTTCAGAATTGGCATGAATGCCGCAAGGTTCCAGGCATGGGACATAGCTTTCATGCGTACATCGGATTGAATGTTGCCTGTGGTTAGGAATAGCGGATGCATTGCTAGGTTTCCAGTATGGCTAGTGACTAATGTTTTGTTGGATGTGGCCATGTGTCATATCCATACTTTTCCAGTCGCAACTCCGGTCTAACCATGGTCTGCCTGACCTCTCCTTAGGCATAGATGCAACTCCAGATCTAGTCCGGCCATCTCCAGCCCTATAGCTGCACTCCAGCTCAACTCCGGTCACTACGTCCGTCTCTGCCTCAGGACTAACCCCTGTCTTCCTACAGACAGATCCGCAGTCTAACTCCTCCATGTCGGACCTGTACCTACCACTAGTCGCTACTCCGGTTTCAGTCCGGCCACTCCCTTAGCCTTGTCTGCGACGTAGCCCAACTCCAGCTGGTACATCCAACTCCGGCTCAGGTCTGCTCCTGCTCCTGCTCCACTTCCTCTGTCAGGTCCACCAAAGGCTTAGGACATTTCCATGTCCAACTCCGGACCTTCCTCCGGCTACTCCGCCCTTCCTCCACCTGTGCACTCCCTCCGCTCTTGCACTTCCTCCGGTCGTGCACTTCCTCCGGTCGTGCACTTCCTCCGGTCCCACTTCCTCCAGTCCCACTTCCTCCGGTCCTGGACATCGCTCCGGACTTAACATTAGTTAAGTCCACCTCTGACCCTTACCTGTCCTCTTCCGACCTAGTTCCCTTGTCCCTGCTTTTCCTCCGTCATCCCTGTAACTCTAGTTCCCCGTGTCTGCTTCCGCTCCGGTTTATTTTCCTGTCCCTGCTTTATTTTCTTGTACCTGGTTTATTTTCCTGTCTGCTTCTGCTCCATCCCTTGTCTCGACATTAAGGTGTTTACTTGTCACCGTATATACTCACCTTAGTTTCATTACTATATAAACTACTGTACTCCGGCCTAGTAGTCCTTAGATCAAATCTCGACTAAGATACTCCCCACTCTGTACTACCCATTATGCTCTCCTAATCCATCTGTTCATCTGAACTCCTGAACTCCGGCCAACTCCGGCCTCCGTCCTATCTCGTCCCCTTGGTCCTATGTCCGATCCTAGCAAGTCTCCTACTTGCACGAGGGCAAAAGCCACCTCTATCCCAGACTCAACGCTAGACCTCTCAGGACTTATCCCACCTCTGGGATGTCCTTCGCTCCAGACAAGCTGCGCTCAACTCCGGACCACTTTCCCGCGGTCCGGACTTACTCCGCAAAAACCCGGACTTACTCCCTGTGCTTCTCTAGTGCCCGGACTTCGTTCGTTTGACCTGGACTTGACTCTCCGCACTAACTAGCACCTACTAGTGTCTGGACTTACCTCCTCATTAGTTCCCTGCACCTCTGGACCTCCTAGTAAGATCGTTGAGGAGAGCCGGTCTTGACAGCACTCTGTGAAGCCCTGTATTAGTGGGAACCTTTCTGTGGGCTCTGTGACTCTGTACAAGTTTGTGTGGCACTGTATAGGGAAGGGCTGGTTTGCTGATGTCCCAGTAGAGTGCCCGAAACAGATCTGCCAAGTCCTTCAGCAGCTGATGGAGCAATGGCTGATTGAGACGACCCTAGGCAAAACACCAAGGACCCAACCACACGCTAAGACTCTGAGAGGATAGGATGCAAGTATCTAGAGCAAAGACCCAAGATGAGCTCAAATGGGGAGCCTCTGGGTGCTGGATTGCACGGTATATATACTACTATACACGAGGGCTATGCGAGGCTATCCATGAGGCTACGTGCAGGCAGAAGGCTATGTAATGATATCACTGTGGAGCTAAGGCTATGCGTAATGATGCCAAGGGTGGCAGCGTGTACAGCACAAGGTACAGGTCTAGACCAGGTAGATAAGATAGAGGCTGTACACTAAGATAAGATAAACGCTATCTAATCATAGATTAGATAAGATAAAAAGTCGGGCTGTAACACTGATTAGGGAAGAGGATGGGCTCCTTGTTGCTGGTGCAGTCGGTGGCGGGATCATCAAGGTCAGGGTCATTTGATGGGAGGCTGGGAGATATTAGGCCATCAGATAAAGTAGCGGAAGTGTCATTGGACATAGTGACATTGATGTTGTGTAATGTTGGGGTATGCGGCAGGGAGTCAGAAGCCCCCTTGAATACGATCTGCGACAGAAGTACACTGTGCTTCTCTTGCCCTCCTAACTCAAAAGTTTGCCAAATGAACTCGCTGCACGCCTCGATGGATAGCGATGATTGACAATACATGAGGACTGTCCATAGTAAGACCCAAAATGAAGACTCCAGATTGTCCCAAAATGTATGTGCTGCGCCCTTGTTCTTGACGAGGCATGCAGACATGAATTGCCAGGTACCCTGCCAGAGATTGTCAGCAGCAGCCACGGAAAGAAAGTACCACGTACTGTGCACATAACCTGGCGAGGGGTGACTACTCAGATGGGCTTCGCCATGTCCCAGTCAATCAGGAGACCACGGCCTTCAAAAATTATGATGTTACCGGGACTAAGGTCCCAATGAAGGAACCCCACTTTATGTGCACCATTATGAGCTAAGAATTGGCAGCACTGTGTCATCCATTTTGGTTATATTATCCATGGATTGACTCACCGACGACTGCATCATGTACTGCTTGCACCAGCTCACGAGTGCAAGAGAAGTTAGACAGGCTTTTTCCTACAATGTTTAGGAGATGCCGGGAATGGATATGAGCAATGATTACTGGTCATCATCGTTGACAAGCCCAGTCAGCCATGGAGAATCGAGATGTTTGCGTGCGTTGCTCAGGCAAAGAGATCACGTCACCGTACGCCAGACACACAGGTACATGGGGAACATTTTGAGCGTTGAGTTCTGCATAAATCTGACCTTCAGGGAGGATGTCATCAGCCTCGATGTGCCACAAGTCTTTAAAAAAATGATGTGATCCCCTACAAGGTCATATGCAGAGGATGTGTGAGTCCTGCGACAAGCAGGAGTGGTAGGCGAGGCATCACAGTGGGGAAAAATAATTGTCGTTGGGCTTCCTCTGCCTCCTGGGATACTAGTCTTGAACATGGCGATGTCTGAAGACAACTTCAGTTTGCCCCTTGCAAGGGCAGCTTTGTCCACAGGAGCAATGTCACGCACCAAACAGGTTTGGTACAGTGAACATGGAAGATAACGCCTATATTGAATGTTCCTTATGCAAAGGATAAGCACGACGGACCCTCATCGTAGCCATCTATCGCACAGGAAGACTATCCTGATGCAAGAGATGAATGCCAATGCAGACAGTCATCTATCGCATGAGAACCACCAAGAAGCAGAAGAAACTGAAGGAATAACGTCAATTGTGGTATGAGAAAGGAATGCACACATCTGCAGTCCAACTCCCATACCAGAACAATCAAAGAAGCTGAAGAATTGATGGAGAAACGAAGGAGAAAGAGAAGAAATGATTTTTAGCGCCCAAATGTCATTTTTAGGTGCCCAGTGCTGGCATTCCGATATTTTGAATAGCTCCGTCGTTTCTGAAGCTATCAGGCATGTGACTATACCGTCAGAGAGCCTAGAATGTGGTCTATCTGCCTGTCAAGTTCCGACGCAAATCCGTTCATTTCCCACAGAGATATTCCCCCAGCAATCCAGACGTTCGCTTCATCGCTCACTATGGAGTCCGTATTTTCTCTGGATCATTTCTCCACTATTGCTGCAGATCTCCACTATGTCCTGCTCTTAGGACAGCCTCTCCCAGAGTTCCCGTGCACTGCCTGGCACATATTTTCCCAGCCTGCTCCCTCAGTCCCTCTCGTTCTTGGTCAGCATGTTCTCCTCGTCAGTCCTGCATCAAGGATGTACTTTGGTCATCTTAGGTCTATTGTCAAGCTTGAGAAGTCTTCTCTGGTCGTCTCTGTGTCCCCTGAGCCCTCAGCCTATGGTCCCTTCCTCCCAGATACTTGCCATGTCCATCTTCCTCTGTCGTTCGTCTCGCTTCCCTGAATGCATCAAATTCAATACTCTATCTGCTTCCCTACTTTCAGACGACATCCCCCAGCACCATGACAGTTATTCCCCCACTTTATAGTGCTATTAGGAAGAAGAACCCTCTCTTGTTCTTTCCCAGAAGAGAGCTCGTCAAGGGAGCCCATGGTTGCGCTTCAGTGGTGCTAGAACACATGCACTATACCTTAGTGTATGCTGACCCCCCAAAAGACCTCTGGACCCCTGGTACCCTTCTTGTGACTGTTTTGTCTTGGATCAATCCCCCTGTTTATCTCAGATCTTCCCCATTGTTGTCCCATCAAATTCCTGATGGTACACAGCCCCCCATCAAACTTCTTAGGCTGTGCATCAATGACTCCTTCTGCTGTGGAGTGACTCATCCCTTGCTTACTGATGCTCTCTTGTCATAAGTATTACTCTATCCCTTTCGCATTTTTGGTATATTACTCAGCTGATGACTCACTCCCTTACCAATCAATCTTGTCATGCAGCTTACTCATTCCTTTACTCAGCAGCTTATTCATGCTTCCTATGCTTACTCATTCCTGCTTATCCCTTGCTTACTGATCACTTACAAACCCCTTACAAAGCTCTTACCAATCCCTTACCAATCCTTGACAAATTCTGCTTACTCCCTTCTCTTTTTGTACTTTAATGCTGTGCCCCCCCATGTATTTAAACCCCTGGGCTCAGCCCAGTGAGAAAAGACCCAATTGCATGAAATTATCCCTCTCTCAGACTCTCTCAGTCAGTATCCCCTCAGCTCTTTGAGTCTTGTAGGCTTCAGTGAAGGTCTAAAGACTCTGATATTCAAGTTTTATTCAATCTATTCAAGTCCAAGTATTTCTCTAGGCTCAAGCGGAGTGTAGCCTGTCTATCCTTCATATCCCATTGCTTCTGGATGTCAGGAGCCCCCTTGCCCCTTTGCTGCACCAACCTCTAGGTGTAGTATCGCTGTTTCAGTCCCAGTCAACCCAATCCCCACTTTGACACTTCCTAGGCTTTAGGAAGAGTCCAGACCCCTATCCCCTTCGTCATCTATTGCTCCTGTACCCCAGGAGTATCCTGCATCATCGTCTGCATCACCCTGTTGGTGTAGATCCCCTTCCCCCCTCTATATCCATTATCCAGGTCTCCTTCTGCATGCGAGTCTATGAAGTGGAGCTGTTGGGCAAAAGGCTCTATAGCCATGATCTTAAGCGACACGACAGAATCAGACGATGTAGTAGAGGTTAGCCAGAAGGACTACTCACAAATGGTTCATACATGCCCAACTCATCTTTGGCATCAATGCACGTGCGGAAGGCTCCCTCTCGGAAGCCATCGGCTGTTGATTAGTAGCAAGGGATATGTGAAGTGGGAAGGAATGTATCCAGGAAATCAGTGACAGGCATTGGACCCACTATGCAATCAGCCATTTGCTCACCAATGGCATTCAGTGTAGGGTCACAATTAGAGTTTAAAAGTCCAGTCCAGTCCGGTTTTTTTGCCTTTTTTGGAAGAGGACCAGACTGGACCGCTTTTGGAAGCCTGGGAATGGTTCATGGACCGCTTAAAGACTGGTCCAAAGTGGTTGCAACCAGTTTTCAAAAAGACCGGTCCAAAACTGCTAAAAAAACCAGTCCAAACCACTAAAAAACCGGTTTTTTTTGCATTTTATTGATGTTTTTCACATCAAAGGTGTGTCAGATAGCATCTAAATACTATTTATAGACTGTAGTAATTATATACAAGTCATTATATATTTATTTGTGCCATATTTCATCCAAAAAGATCAGTTTTACACCCCTTAAGACCCACTGCAGGCCAAAATTAGCCTGTAATATAGGGGTTTTTATACCATATATGTATTGCTTACATAATGCGGTTGCAACCGGTTGCAACCAGTCTTTTTCATCATTCTCAAAAGTAGGCAACTGGCAACTGCAGTCCGGTTGCGACCAGTCCAGTCCAG
Source organism: Scleroderma bovista (assembly GCA_037178675.1). Taxonomy (NCBI): domain Eukaryota; kingdom Fungi; phylum Basidiomycota; class Agaricomycetes; order Boletales; family Sclerodermataceae; genus Scleroderma; species Scleroderma bovista. The sequence goes on from JAYMGJ010000262.1 coordinate 31,584, forward strand.
TCCAGTTTCTGGTCTTTTTGCGGTCCTATGGACTGGACTTTTAAACTCTAGTCACAATAGCGGGTCAAAGTCGAGAACTGCCTCTCGAGCTGGCTGCTCTTCCTAATAGGAGTAGTGTGGCCCCGAGGGCCGGTGGTAGCGGGAGCCCCATTTCCTGTAGTTTCTGGGCCAGTCAATTGGTCAAGAACAGGGTTCGGAGGAGTCATGTCGAGGTTGAATCATGGCTGGTGTGAAAATGTATGACAGGAAGATCACTTTATGTATGTCAACAGAGGAGTAACAGAGTTGTGGCTATTATGTACTAACTAAGTAGTAGTACTAGTTTGCATGCCAAATATTCCAAACTCATAGTTACTGACATCCCTTTTCACGAATCTGGCCCGATTGGCTCCCCACTGCCCCCTTGCAAGTACCTTATCCAGTTGATTGAAGCGCACGAAAAGGTACACCGTGGAGAATCTGTATCCATAGATACAATCATTTAGCTTGCCTCGCACGCCAGATTGTAGATGACATGTGTGGCTGCTCACATTGCAAGTAGCGCCGGTTGTGAACGAAATCATGATATCGTGAAGCAGCTGGGCGTCACCAAGTAGGGTCACCGGTCAGTGGTGCGCTGGGCCTGAGCTGGATCTAACACTGATCTTGTTCAAATTGCTAGAGTGTCTCATAGAGGGTGAATAAACAGACTTGCTTCTGTTAATTCATGACATGAATGAGGGAACTAGGAGCTGTGACGTCCGTTTAGAGTGCGAGAATAGGTTAGTCATTGGATACACTTCATACAAATGGCAGGGTTGCACATTGTTGACTCCTAGCCTGATTTTACATTGATATACTTGGATACTCGGAGCCTTGGGAGGTTAGTTGATTTGTTCTACTAGTAACACTAGCATCGATTACGAGATGAGGGGAGAGGGTGATCAGAGCGATCTCCAATAGGAACCAGCGGTCAATCTTACTTGAGTGACACAGAAGAAGTGTTCATCTGGACGCACCACGACCGATGTGAACACAATGGAAATTAAGATGCGAAGATTCACATGTCACATTTTAATAAAAAAAGAAGGGACCTGGAATTTGGCAAAAACTGCAGCGCAGTGAGTTGAAATGATCCACGGTAGGTACAAGCAATACCTTCAGATGCACTGCAGTAATCCATAGGAGACTGAATACTGAATGTATTAGTAGCGTACTAAGTGCACCCATAGACGGAATTATTTTCGTATAATAGTCTTTCTGGAATTGGCCATGCAAGTTGTTCAGCATGGTCCGGTGACGATGTTAATATGAACACACCTGCCTTCAGACCGTCTGTTGTTTACCCCGCTGCTACACCATGTCCCTCGCCAGGGATGCTTCAAAGGAACTCCAGAGGAAGAGGTAATATCTATAGGTTGGTGTGTGACAGCTAGGTCAGTATGGAAATCACATCTGAGGGATGTGAGGGGGGAGGGATTTGATCAGAATTAACTTGCCTTGACTTTGAATGACATTAAATGTGTTGAATTTGCTCTTGGAGAATCTCTGTGACAATTATGCTAACAGAGTGAACCAAGTATACCAATGAGTAACCCTACTACTAATCCATCCGATACTCGATTATGAGAATGCGACCCGGGAGGTCAAACACTTCTTACTACTGTCATATCCATACTTTTCCCAGTCGCAACTCCAGTCTAACCCTGGCCCGCCTGACCACTCCTTAGGCATAGACGCAACTCCGGATCTAGTCCAGCCATCTCCAGCCCTATAGCTGCACTCCAGCTCAACTCCGGTCACTACGTTCATCTCCGCCTCAGGACTAACCCCTGTCTTCCTACAGACAGATCCGCAGTCTAACTCCTCCGTGTCGGACCTGTACCTACCATTAGTCGCTACTCCGGTTTCAGTCCGGCCACTCCCTTTGTCTGGTCTGCGACCTAGCCCAACTCCGGCTGGTACATCCAACTCCGGCTCAGGTCTGCTCCTGTTCCGCTCCACTCCCTCTGATAGGTCAACCAATGGCCTTGGACATTTCCATGTCCAACTCTGGACCTTCCTCTGGCTACTCCGCCCTTCCTCCACCTGTGCACTCCCTCCACTCTTGCACTTCCTCCAGTCATGCACTTCCTCCGGTCCTGCTTCCTCTGGTCCTGGACATCGCTCCAGACTTAACATTAGTTAAGTCCACCTCCAACCCTTACTTGTCCTCTTCCGACCTAGTTCCCTTTACCTACTTGTCCCTGCATCTGCTCCATCGTCCCTGTAATCCTAGTTCCCCGTTTCTGCTTCCGCTCCGGTTTATTTTCTTGTCCCTGCTTTATTTTCTTGTACCTGGTTTATTTTCCTGTCTACTTCTGCTCCATCCCTTGTCCCAACTAAGGTGTTTACTTGTCACCGTATGTACTCACCCTAGTTCTCATTACTATATAAACTACCGTACTGTCAAGTCCGGACGAGAGCGGACGAAGGAGGAGGGCAGATGCTGGACAAGAGATTAGTCCGGCCGGAGTTGGTGACCGATTGGGTTCAACGACTAAGGACAACGAGCGTTGACCCCTTGCGTAGGTTCTGGTCAAGGGAAGGAGACGGAGACGGAGACGGAGATGGACGAGAACAGGAGTAGTGACTTATGTTGATTTCAGACTGAGGTATACAGGACGGAGTACAGGGTACTTATACTATGGAGAACTAGGGTCGAGTATTTACAGTGACAAGTAAACAGCCCAAAGGGCGGACAAGGAATAACCGGAGTTGGGACTAGGTCAGGTCCGATGAAAATAAGTAAGGTCTGGAGAAAATACTACAAGGTAGAGGATATAAACAGAGCACGGAGAACTCATGGTACTACAGGGTTGACGGAGGAGTGAAGTAACGACTGGATAGGGATTAATGCAAAGGGTCGCACTTAGCGGAAGAGTATGTGCGCGTCCGGGACCGGAGTGATGAGCAGAGGTCCGGAGTTGAGCTGTAGTGCTGCGATGCGACCGGAGTAACCGGATAAGAGTCCGGAGTTGGACATGGTCTTGACACGTACTCCGGCCTAGTAGATCCTTAGATCAAATCTCGACTAAGATACTCCCCACTCTGTACTACCCACCATGCTCTCCTAATCCCATCTTGTTCTCCTGAACTCCGGCCAACTCCGGCCTCCGTCCTATCTCGTCCCCTTGGTCCTATGTCTGATCCTAGCAAGTCTCCTACTTGCACGAGGGCAAAAGCCACCTCTGTC
>JAYMGJ010000263.1:0-65871 GCA_037178675.1 Scleroderma bovista
ATGGAACTCTTCACACACTATAACTTTTCTAGAACCCTTCAGATCATCACAGATCTCTAAGAAAAGATTTTATATATCCTTTTGGGTTTTTTATTTCAATCACTTTATGTCACCCTGAGCATTATTCAGCATTCAAAATATTTTTTTCACTCTAGAACCTTCTCTAGAAGCTCAGAACCTTGGTTGACACCTGTCAGGGTCTCTATAAATCCTTTTAAAGCTATATGAGGAGTTGATTCATGTAATCTTCCTTGGCAACTGCCATAAACAGATTACAGACTTTACTATTTTAAGTTATATTCCCTCAGGTCTAGCTCACCTGTCCAAATATATTATGGGAAATAGTCTAGTCTGTGACATAACTGTCTAACCACATGACTCCCTCAGTTATGGCATCTCTGACTAGTTCTGACTCACACAGTCTAGTCTTTTTCTGATGGGCATGACACCATCAGGAATTTTCTGATTGGTGGAATTTTTATTGTACACTTTAGGAATGGATGATGTAATCCACCCTGTCCAAGTGTATATATACTGCTCAGTTCAAGGCCTTTGCTGGAACAAAAAACTCTCCTCCCCTCTTCACTCCAGACTGGGAACTGAAGAAGCCTTTGTGCAGAAACAGACTTTGGCACTCTGTTTTCCCTCTTTGAGGGTGAGTTTTCATTTTCTGTTTCTAGTAATACTTCTACTCCTTCCTCCCATATTCCTTTTTTTTGTCTGGGACTTTTATTATTTTTGTTCAAAAGGGAAACCCACCCATAGTCTCTATTTGTTGAGCTACCTTGATCCTTGGTTTTATATCCTATGGATCTCCCCCTTCCTATCCTACCTTCTTTGGGGCTGTGTCCCCATAAACAGGTGTGCTCCTTATAGGCAGCTTTGACCTTTACACCACTCTTTATCCTCCTCTTCTGAACAAGCATTCTAGCTTGTATTTTTTCATTTGAGTTTCAGACACCAAAAAGTACCCTTTATTTCTCTGGTACTATTTTTCCTCTCTTCCCTTTGGAGCCCTTTGCCCAAAGTCTCTTAGAGAGTCATGTAGAACATGATTCATTTGAGAAACAGTCATACAACTCCCATGTTTTGACTAGAGAAGAGAAAGTTATGTTGTTCCTTGGATGACTTGAGCATGGCTGGCTTCCAAGGAATACTTGACTTTGGGAATTTTGCTCTAATATACCTATACTCAAAAAACAAACCACCAAAATAAAAATATAAAAATACACAAAAACACTCAAATCTCATGAGTTTTTGTTTTATATGTGATCCACATATCTCTATAAACTTTAAACACACATTTCCCCTCCTCTATGTGTTTATCTTGATAACTAATCATGGTCTATTCCCAGACAACATGGATAATCTATCTCTACCCCCCACTCCTGAACCAAATGCACCAGAAGCAGAGATTATTGACTACCTGGTCAAATCTACTGTCACTGTCAATGACAACCCCTCTGTAGCCCCCTGGCTTCTTTCAGAACTTCAGAATCACAAGGACAGACTAATCAAAGCAGCCAAGGATGCCTATGTCCACTCTCATAATATTCAGAAAATGGCTGATAGCTTTGAACAAACCAACACTCTTCCACTGTTCATAGCCCAGATAAAATCACCCTCTGTCAACCCTCCCACACTTACTGCCCTTCAAGAACTATGGGATAAGGTCACCATCAGTTATAAAGAGCAACTCTTTAAAACTCTCATCTCTTACAAGAGAAACAAGACAGACACTCTTCTCAACATTACCTCCCCTACTGGGGAAATATCCAAAGCCTTCACTGTCTCTGTCAAGTCCCAAGAAGCTAGCCTCCTTACCTCCTCTGATAAAAGAACTCATACTAGTATCAAAAAGGAAGCTACTGCTGCTATCTCCTACTGGCTTCAACAAATCCCTCAGTGGATTGAAACTGGCCAACAGCAAGCCAAAGAAGCCATTACCAAAGGAGAAGCTAAAAGTAAAGCTTTAGCTGAACAATCTGAGAGTGATGCTCTTGCCAATAATGTACATCTCCCCTCCTCTTCTTTACTCCTTACTCACCCTATCATTGAAGGAGAAAAAACCTCAGAAAAAATTCAGACCAACTCCATACACAAGAGGAGTTCCAAAGAGAGGAAGAGGTGGTCACTTCACCAGGGGCAGAGGTTCCTACAACAGAAACTAGTCAATAATAGGAGAAAGTCTAAACTCCAATTTAGATTACAAAAAGATTCTGTTGATACCCTATTTGATTTCTCACTTCAAATCAAAAATCTGAACTCCATTGGTGTGGCATATACTGAAGTACACAATATATCAAGCATTCATTTAAGCCAAGAAGCACTTAACATCCTTGCTCTTGGATATAAATTTGTCTTGACACCAAGAATCATTACTTCTCTTATAGATGATTCTATGTCAGACTTTAGCAGAAGAACCAAACTCAGATACATATTTAAAGATGAACAAAATACTAAACCATTATATTGGATACCATCCAAATGGTCACCTCCTTTTGATCAAATACCCTTTCAATTGGATGAGGCTCTTACCTCTCTTAAACAAATCCTACTACATAAATCTCAATATGACTCTCATCCAAATTTTTCTAAAAAACAAATGACCATTCTAAATTCCATTCTTACCAACCCTGAAATTATGGTCATCACTGCAGACAAAAATCTTGGTTATGTTATAGTTGACATATCCTGGTATGAAAAAACTTGTCTAGAACATCTTAACTCCTCTTCCTACAAAAAAGTATCTGATGTATTTTTACTCAATGATCATGGCATGTCTTTTACTTCTTCCCTCTTCAGAGAACTCTGTGACCAAGTCAATTATGCCTCCAAGCATTATCTCATCTCTACAGAAGAAGCTAAATGGATCTGTCAAAAAGAGGTCTTTACACCTTCTAAATTTTATATTCTAGCTAAAATCCATAAACAACCCATTAAAGGGAGACCAATTGTACCAAGCATGACATGGCTAACTTTCCATCTCTCAGAATGGATTGCCAATCAATTAAATCCTCTGGTTCTTAACCACTGCAAAGATGTATTGAAAGACACTACTCAATTACTTCAGGATCTACACCAACTCAATCAAAACAAAGTGTGCACTAAAACTATTGCCTTATGTACTGCAGATGTAGAAGCTCTATATCCTAGTATGGATATTACTTTAGGCCTCACCCTTTTAAAAGGATTTCTAAATGAAGTTCACTGGGAAACCCCCAAGAAAAGATTATTTTTATTATGGGCAACAGAATTTGTCCTTACTCAAGGATATATTGCTTTTAAAGATGATATATACCAACAAACTAATGGAGCTGCTATGGGAAGTCCTATGATCCCTCCCTATGCCAATATATTTATGCACATGCTTGAGAAAAGACATGTACAGGAGTTAATGGCTAAACAAATTATTATTCTCTATAAGAGATTCATTGATGATGTATTCATTATTTTTAACAAAGGATTCTCTCATGAACTACTCATCTCAAATACTTTTAACTCACTTCATCCTGCCCTAAAACTCCTCTTCTCCAAACCATCTCATACACAAGATTTTCTTGACATAACTATCTTTCTGAATCATCAAAAATCTGTGATTGAGACTGTCACTTTTCAAAAGCCCATGAACAAATATACCTACCTTCCATATCACTCCTTTCATACCCATAGTATGAAAACTGGATTTATCAAAGGAGAAGTCATTAGATATGCCAGAACCTGCTCCAGAAAAAAGGACTTCAATAGAATGTGTACATTATTTACCCTCAGATTACAAAGAAGAGGATATCCCATTGATGTTATCAAGAAACAAGTTTCAGAAGTAAAATACTCTGACAGAGCTAAATTTCTCTTATACAAAAACAAGGTCAAAGATAAAATCCCATTTATCTTCAAAATCCTTCACAATCAACAAATTCCTCACCACTTCCTCAGACAGAAACTGAATAAATTCTCTAGAGTAATTCAACAAAACATCCCTAATCTTCCTAACACTCTAAAAGAAAAAATCACTCTGTGCTACAGTCTACCTCCTAGACTTCATAACAAAATTCTATCTGCCAGAAAAAAGAAAGGTTTCTAAAGAATGGAACTACCATCACATCTTGATCTTTCTTCCTGGTTGAGTCAAACAATATTTTCCAGAACCAATCAACTCCTTCATGATTTAGAAATAAACATGATACAGGAAATGCATACTTACCTATCTGAGAGGCATATTAAACATAAACAACTACCCCTACATGTCAAAAAAGACCACCTTAAAACCCATATTACTGCCCTCACATCAGGCTTAGAACAAAAGCTGCTTCATGATATAGACCAACTTTTCACTACTACTACCAAACTCACTCTCAACATGAAGCTTCTTTCTGACAAACCACATAAATTTAACTTCAGAAGTATCTCTCCTATTCCCAGATCTCTAGCCCATCTGTTCTCACAATCAAATATTTATAATCACCTGGGTTCATCCCTTAACAGTTTGGTCTTTCTTGATCTAGAAACTGATGGTCTTGACAAAAACTGTAATATCCTCTCTATCAGTATTCTCAAAGCATCCACTTGGAATTCAACTAAAGAAATCACCCTTACTCCTCTTTTGAATACTTTTGTCAAGCCTCATCCTAAATATATGGTTGATGCCACCAAACCTGCATTTAAAATCAACAAAATCACACAAGATAATATAGACTCATGCAATACTTCCTTGGCAGATATTGCTTATAAAATCAATAGTATCCTTAGCACACACACTGCTGTTGGATTTAATATCCAGAGATTTGATATTCCAATCTTACAAAGCAATCTCAACAGGCTTAACTTCACTTTGAAGTACAGTCAAATCCTGGATTTATATCTCCTTAATCAGAGATTTACCAAAAACAATCTCTCATCTGTTCTTGACAAATTTCATTGCTATAAATTAGCTGATAATGAAGCACACAATTCCAGTCATGATGCTGAAGCATGCATTAGACTTCTAGCAGCTATGGAATCTCAATACCACTTTGTTAAAAATACTTGTTCCATACCTCTATCTAAATAAAGATACCACTCTCCAAATCATATTTGTTGATTGACAAAATCCATTTAAAGAGAACCTCTATCAAACCACCATATATATAAAAAAGAACTGGCATATAAATCCTGACTACCCCATACCTGTTAACTGAAAAAAGGATAATCCTTGCATAACTTAACCAACCCCTCACCTTTTAACTATATATAGTCTATGACTACCCCATACCTGTTAACTGAAAAGAGGATAATCCCTGCATACCTTAACCAACCCCTCACCTGTTAACTGGATACAATCCATGATTACCCCATACCTGTTAACTGAAAGGATAATCCCTGCATACTCTAACCAACCCCTCACCTGTTAACTGGTTACAATCCATGACTACCCCATACCTGTTAACCAAAAAGAGGATAATCCCTGCATACCTTAACCAACCCCCCACTGGTTAACTATATATATATAAATTCATAACCACCCCATACCTGAAAAAAAAGATAATCCCTGCACATCAACTCCTCACTGTATACTTCAATCCAATTCATATCTACTTATCCTATATATGGGGCTTTAAAAATTTCTATCAGTCAAACTCAAACCAGGATCCTTCATAACAATACCTGGCATTACAAAAATGCTCTGTTATAAGAATACCTACCCTGTCAGGTTTTGTCATATCATGTCTCTTTTTTCTTTTTGGTTCAGAGATAAAAGATAAAAAAATATTTTTACTCTGACACACCATTTTAACAGAGATTGATCACTAGCCAATCCTAGCTACAGTCATCTAACCACTCTTGTCAAACTTTCTGTGACATTTACCAAATCATTCATGTCATAATCTCTCTGACAGTACACTCTGCCAACATTCAGCCAGATAAATTTGTCATAATAAAATACATGACACAACTTCCAGTCTACTCATCCCTGACTTACTCCTTAAGGATAAAATACTTTACACACTGGTGTCACAACTTCCAGTCTATCCATCCTACCTTACCCTTTAAGGATAAATACCTTACACATTGGTGTCATAACTTCCAGTCTATCCATCCCTGACTTACTCCTTAAAGTTAAATACCTTACACACTGGTGTCATAACTTCTAGTCTACTCATCCCTGACTAACTCTTTAAGGATAAATATCTTACACATTGTTGACACAACCTATCAACTCAACCCTGGTACAATCAACTCTTTTAAGAAATATTACACAATCACCCCTTCTAAAAAGTTACATATGTAACACATGACACATCTTTCTCCTTTTATAAAAAATCACACCACTTTTTTATTCCTCAAACATATAAAATCACTCAACCCTTCAGGAGAATCTCTCACACCATGGCCCAACTCCCCTTTAACATCTCTGGCTGTCATTATTATCCTCACTCTTTGGATCCAACCTTTCATACTCCCCCTCATGTTCCCATCAACAGAACACTCTGGTTTGACATACAGGTCCAGATGGAATCTGTAGCCATTGCAAAAATTAATCTGGATACTATGAGTTATTGTAGGGTACTTTTTGGTTGTCTGTATATAAAACTCTATTTTTGAAAAAAATACCAGCTTCTGTGATCATATCAGAAGAGGCTAGCATACTCTCCAATGTCATTAATACATGCTAGTTAAGAGAAATGAACATAGACTTCCCCAGTCTCTAACTAAGTGGGATATATCCTCTATTGTAATCTTATAAAGAGTGCCTATTAGTTTAGGACAGATCTGTATGTTATATCCTGTCTTCCAAAGTGTTGACTAGTTAGGTATATGTGTAGGCTACACATATATTTCAAAGGGTTGTATCACTTCATGTCTGATCTTGCCAAGATACTCTAATAAAAGACATCTCCCTTGACATTTCTCTTTTGGGATAACCCATAATTCCTGGGTTGTTTATAGCTGAGCTTTTCTTTGTCTCACTCCTGAGCCAATAGAATACATCAAGTCTGAGGATTTAATCCACAGCTTCCACCAAATCTCTCCTCTCATTTTAAAAGGACTGTGTTTACTGTTTAAATATTATATTCTGGTGACACTCAAATAATCACTTTCACTCTGTCAGAACAATAGATTCAATACTAGGTAATCTGTTTGATAACACTGCATATTAGCAGGACTTCAAAATATCCATGCTCTCTACCTATGGTAGTGTCAGCTAAAATGGATGTTTTTGTTAGAGTTTCTGTAAAATATCAGTTTAAAAATCTTTCAGAGAAAAACCCTTATATTGATAGAGCTAAACCAGCATCTATTTCTCTCTCAGACCTGTTCTACAGGATAAAGAGCATTTATTCTTTAGCTGGACAAGTATAGACTGTCCTTTGAGCCATCAGTGAATTAACTATGTAGAGATTACTCTACTTAAATAGCATAAAGAAAAAGATAATTTCTGCTCACAGGGTTAACTTGATCCCTGGTTTGTCAGTCTGACCAGTTGTCTCAACTGAATAGGATTTGTCCTATTATTGCAGCATCAGAAGAAATTTCTTTGCTCAAAGGGATAACTTGATCCTTTATTTGTCAGTCTATCTAGTTATACTAACTGTTTGTACTAGAAGTGATGGTTCATTCTTGACCTCTAATAAATAAACACTCTCAAGTGAACACCTATACAAATCCCATACCAATTCACACCTTCACTTATAATTTAAATTAGGAAATATAATTTCCTACATAAACCACTCTTTATCAGAAACCAGTCCCCCCCTCTCCTGTGTACCAACAACCCATACTCTAATCAAATCATGTATTTGATGCCCACCACTCAATTGAAGTGTTCACTCCTTCCAGTGAGATTTTTTCTAAAAAGGATACAGGGTGCATGATGTGGTAATCATTGCAGCAGCCTCTGACCAAAAGCCTCAAGGTCAGACCCTGTTCAAATTTTCCCCTTTTAGATTTAATTGAACTATAATAGCACATGTGCTAAAAGCCTTTACCAAGGCTATGGAACTCTTCACACACTATAACTTTTCTAGAACCCTTCAGATCATCACAGATCTCTAAGAAAAGATTTTATATATCCTTTTGGGTTTTTATTTCAATCACTTTATGTCACCCTGAGCATTATTCAGCATTCAAAATATTTTTTTCACTCTAGAACCTTCTCTAGAAGCTCAGAACCTTGGTTGACACCTGTCAGGGTCTCTATAAATCCTTTTAAAGCTATATGAGGAGTTGATTCATGTAATCTTCCTTGGCAACTGCCATAAACAGATTACAGACTTTACTATTTTAAGTTATATTCCCTCAGGTCTAGCTCACCTGTCCAAATATATTATGGGAAATAGTCTAGTCTGTGACATAACTGTCTAACCACATGACTCCCTCAGTTATGGCATCTCTGACTAGTTCTGACTCACACAGTCTAGTCTTTTTCTGATGGGCATGACACCATCAGGAATTTTCTGATTGGTGGAATTTTTATTGTACACTTTAGGAATGGATGATGTAATCCACCCTGTCCAAGTGTATATATACTGCTCAGTTCAAGGCCTTTGCTGGAACAAAAAACTCTCCTCCCCTCTTCACTCCAGACTGGGAACTGAAGAAGCCTTTGTGCAGAAACAGACTTTGGCACTCTGTTTTCCCTCTTTGAGGGTGAGTTTTCATTTTCTGTTTCTAGTAATACTTCTACTCCTTCCTCCCATATTCCTTTTTTTTGTCTGGGACTTTTATTATTTTTGTTCAAAAGGGAAACCCACCCATAGTCTCTATTTGTTGAGCTACCTTGATCCTTGGTTTTATATCCTATGGATCTCCCCCTTCCTATCCTACCTTCTTTGGGGCTGTGTCCCCATAAACAGGTGTGCTCCTTATAGGCAGCTTTGACCTTTACACCACTCTTTATCCTCCTCTTCTGAACAAGCATTCTAGCTTGTATTTTTTCATTTGAGTTTCAGACACCAAAAAGTACCCTTTATTTCTCTGGTACTATTTTTCCTCTCTTCCCTTTGGAGCCCTTTGCCCAAAGTCTCTTAGAGAGTCATGTAGAACATGATTCATTTGAGAAACAGTCATACAACTCCCATGTTTTGACTAGAGAAGAGAAAGTTATGTTGTTCCTTGGATGACTTGAGCATGGCTGGCTTCCAAGGAATACTTGACTTTGGGAATTTTGCTCTAATATACCTATACTCAAAAAACAAACCACCAAAATAAAAATATAAAAATACACAAAAACACTCAAATCTCATGAGTTTTTGTTTTATATGTGATCCACATATCTCTATAAACTTTAAACACACATTTCCCCTCCTCTATGTGTTTATCTTGATAACTAATCATGGTCTATTCCCAGACAACATGGATAATCTATCTCTACCCCCCACTCCTGAACCAAATGCACCAGAAGCAGAGATTATTGACTACCTGGTCAAATCTACTGTCACTGTCAATGACAACCCCTCTGTAGCCCCCTGGCTTCTTTCAGAACTTCAGAATCACAAGGACAGACTAATCAAAGCAGCCAAGGATGCCTATGTCCACTCTCATAATATTCAGAAAATGGCTGATAGCTTTGAACAAACCAACACTCTTCCACTGTTCATAGCCCAGATAAAATCACCCTCTGTCAACCCTCCCACACTTACTGCCCTTCAAGAACTATGGGATAAGGTCACCATCAGTTATAAAGAGCAACTCTTTAAAACTCTCATCTCTTACAAGAGAAACAAGACAGACACTCTTCTCAACATTACCTCCCCTACTGGGGAAATATCCAAAGCCTTCACTGTCTCTGTCAAGTCCCAAGAAGCTAGCCTCCTTACCTCCTCTGATAAAAGAACTCATACTAGTATCAAAAAGGAAGCTACTGCTGCTATCTCCTACTGGCTTCAACAAATCCCTCAGTGGATTGAAACTGGCCAACAGCAAGCCAAAGAAGCCATTACCAAAGGAGAAGCTAAAAGTAAAGCTTTAGCTGAACAATCTGAGAGTGATGCTCTTGCCAATAATGTACATCTCCCCTCCTCTTCTTTACTCCTTACTCACCCTATCATTGAAGGAGAAAAAACCTCAGAAAAAATTCAGACCAACTCCATACACAAGAGGAGTTCCAAAGAGAGGAAGAGGTGGTCACTTCACCAGGGGCAGAGGTTCCTACAACAGAAACTAGTCAATAATAGGAGAAAGTCTAAACTCCAATTTAGATTACAAAAAGATTCTGTTGATACCCTATTTGATTTCTCACTTCAAATCAAAAATCTGAACTCCATTGGTGTGGCATATACTGAAGTACACAATATATCAAGCATTCATTTAAGCCAAGAAGCACTTAACATCCTTGCTCTTGGATATAAATTTGTCTTGACACCAAGAATCATTACTTCTCTTATAGATGATTCTATGTCAGACTTTAGCAGAAGAACCAAACTCAGATACATATTTAAAGATGAACAAAATACTAAACCATTATATTGGATACCATCCAAATGGTCACCTCCTTTTGATCAAATACCCTTTCAATTGGATGAGGCTCTTACCTCTCTTAAACAAATCCTACTACATAAATCTCAATATGACTCTCATCCAAATTTTTCTAAAAAACAAATGACCATTCTAAATTCCATTCTTACCAACCCTGAAATTATGGTCATCACTGCAGACAAAAATCTTGGTTATGTTATAGTTGACATATCCTGGTATGAAAAAACTTGTCTAGAACATCTTAACTCCTCTTCCTACAAAAAAGTATCTGATGTATTTTTACTCAATGATCATGGCATGTCTTTTACTTCTTCCCTCTTCAGAGAACTCTGTGACCAAGTCAATTATGCCTCCAAGCATTATCTCATCTCTACAGAAGAAGCTAAATGGATCTGTCAAAAAGAGGTCTTTACACCTTCTAAATTTTATATTCTAGCTAAAATCCATAAACAACCCATTAAAGGGAGACCAATTGTACCAAGCATGACATGGCTAACTTTCCATCTCTCAGAATGGATTGCCAATCAATTAAATCCTCTGGTTCTTAACCACTGCAAAGATGTATTGAAAGACACTACTCAATTACTTCAGGATCTACACCAACTCAATCAAAACAAAGTGTGCACTAAAACTATTGCCTTATGTACTGCAGATGTAGAAGCTCTATATCCTAGTATGGATATTACTTTAGGCCTCACCCTTTTAAAAGGATTTCTAAATGAAGTTCACTGGGAAACCCCCAAGAAAAGATTATTTTTATTATGGGCAACAGAATTTGTCCTTACTCAAGGATATATTGCTTTTAAAGATGATATATACCAACAAACTAATGGAGCTGCTATGGGAAGTCCTATGATCCCTCCCTATGCCAATATATTTATGCACATGCTTGAGAAAAGACATGTACAGGAGTTAATGGCTAAACAAATTATTATTCTCTATAAGAGATTCATTGATGATGTATTCATTATTTTTAACAAAGGATTCTCTCATGAACTACTCATCTCAAATACTTTTAACTCACTTCATCCTGCCCTAAAACTCCTCTTCTCCAAACCATCTCATACACAAGATTTTCTTGACATAACTATCTTTCTGAATCATCAAAAATCTGTGATTGAGACTGTCACTTTTCAAAAGCCCATGAACAAATATACCTACCTTCCATATCACTCCTTTCATACCCATAGTATGAAAACTGGATTTATCAAAGGAGAAGTCATTAGATATGCCAGAACCTGCTCCAGAAAAAAGGACTTCAATAGAATGTGTACATTATTTACCCTCAGATTACAAAGAAGAGGATATCCCATTGATGTTATCAAGAAACAAGTTTCAGAAGTAAAATACTCTGACAGAGCTAAATTTCTCTTATACAAAAACAAGGTCAAAGATAAAATCCCATTTATCTTCAAAATCCTTCACAATCAACAAATTCCTCACCACTTCCTCAGACAGAAACTGAATAAATTCTCTAGAGTAATTCAACAAAACATCCCTAATCTTCCTAACACTCTAAAAGAAAAAATCACTCTGTGCTACAGTCTACCTCCTAGACTTCATAACAAAATTCTATCTGCCAGAAAAAAGAAAGGTTTCTAAAGAATGGAACTACCATCACATCTTGATCTTTCTTCCTGGTTGAGTCAAACAATATTTTCCAGAACCAATCAACTCCTTCATGATTTAGAAATAAACATGATACAGGAAATGCATACTTACCTATCTGAGAGGCATATTAAACATAAACAACTACCCCTACATGTCAAAAAAGACCACCTTAAAACCCATATTACTGCCCTCACATCAGGCTTAGAACAAAAGCTGCTTCATGATATAGACCAACTTTTCACTACTACTACCAAACTCACTCTCAACATGAAGCTTCTTTCTGACAAACCACATAAATTTAACTTCAGAAGTATCTCTCCTATTCCCAGATCTCTAGCCCATCTGTTCTCACAATCAAATATTTATAATCACCTGGGTTCATCCCTTAACAGTTTGGTCTTTCTTGATCTAGAAACTGATGGTCTTGACAAAAACTGTAATATCCTCTCTATCAGTATTCTCAAAGCATCCACTTGGAATTCAACTAAAGAAATCACCCTTACTCCTCTTTTGAATACTTTTGTCAAGCCTCATCCTAAATATATGGTTGATGCCACCAAACCTGCATTTAAAATCAACAAAATCACACAAGATAATATAGACTCATGCAATACTTCCTTGGCAGATATTGCTTATAAAATCAATAGTATCCTTAGCACACACACTGCTGTTGGATTTAATATCCAGAGATTTGATATTCCAATCTTACAAAGCAATCTCAACAGGCTTAACTTCACTTTGAAGTACAGTCAAATCCTGGATTTATATCTCCTTAATCAGAGATTTACCAAAAACAATCTCTCATCTGTTCTTGACAAATTTCATTGCTATAAATTAGCTGATAATGAAGCACACAATTCCAGTCATGATGCTGAAGCATGCATTAGACTTCTAGCAGCTATGGAATCTCAATACCACTTTGTTAAAAATACTTGTTCCATACCTCTATCTAAATAAAGATACCACTCTCCAAATCATATTTGTTGATTGACAAAATCCATTTAAAGAGAACCTCTATCAAACCACCATATATATAAAAAAGAACTGGCATATAAATCCTGACTACCCCATACCTGTTAACTGAAAAAAGGATAATCCTTGCATAACTTAACCAACCCCTCACCTTTTAACTATATATAGTCTATGACTACCCCATACCTGTTAACTGAAAAGAGGATAATCCCTGCATACCTTAACCAACCCCTCACCTGTTAACTGGATACAATCCATGATTACCCCATACCTGTTAACTGAAAGGATAATCCCTGCATACTCTAACCAACCCCTCACCTGTTAACTGGTTACAATCCATGACTACCCCATACCTGTTAACCAAAAAGAGGATAATCCCTGCATACCTTAACCAACCCCCCACTGGTTAACTATATATATATAAATTCATAACCACCCCATACCTGAAAAAAAAGATAATCCCTGCACATCAACTCCTCACTGTATACTTCAATCCAATTCATATCTACTTATCCTATATATGGGGCTTTAAAAATTTCTATCAGTCAAACTCAAACCAGGATCCTTCATAACAATACCTGGCATTACAAAAATGCTCTGTTATAAGAATACCTACCCTGTCAGGTTTTGTCATATCATGTCTCTTTTTTCTTTTTGGTTCAGAGATAAAAGATAAAAAAATATTTTTACTCTGACACACCATTTTAACAGAGATTGATCACTAGCCAATCCTAGCTACAGTCATCTAACCACTCTTGTCAAACTTTCTGTGACATTTACCAAATCATTCATGTCATAATCTCTCTGACAGTACACTCTGCCAACATTCAGCCAGATAAATTTGTCATAATAAAATACATGACACAACTTCCAGTCTACTCATCCCTGACTTACTCCTTAAGGATAAAATACTTTACACACTGGTGTCACAACTTCCAGTCTATCCATCCTACCTTACCCTTTAAGGATAAATACCTTACACATTGGTGTCATAACTTCCAGTCTATCCATCCCTGACTTACTCCTTAAAGTTAAATACCTTACACACTGGTGTCATAACTTCTAGTCTACTCATCCCTGACTAACTCTTTAAGGATAAATATCTTACACATTGTTGACACAACCTATCAACTCAACCCTGGTACAATCAACTCTTTTAAGAAATATTACACAATCACCCCTTCTAAAAAGTTACATATGTAACACATGACACATCTTTCTCCTTTTATAAAAAATCACACCACTTTTTTATTCCTCAAACATATAAAATCACTCAACCCTTCAGGAGAATCTCTCACACCATGGCCCAACTCCCCTTTAACATCTCTGGCTGTCATTATTATCCTCACTCTTTGGATCCAACCTTTCATACTCCCCCTCATGTTCCCATCAACAGAACACTCTGGTTTGACATACAGGTCCAGATGGAATCTGTAGCCATTGCAAAAATTAATCTGGATACTATGAGTTATTGTAGGGTACTTTTTGGTTGTCTGTATATAAAACTCTATTTTTGAAAAAAATACCAGCTTCTGTGATCATATCAGAAGAGGCTAGCATACTCTCCAATGTCATTAATACATGCTAGTTAAGAGAAATGAACATAGACTTCCCCAGTCTCTAACTAAGTGGGATATATCCTCTATTGTAATCTTATAAAGAGTGCCTATTAGTTTAGGACAGATCTGTATGTTATATCCTGTCTTCCAAAGTGTTGACTAGTTAGGTATATGTGTAGGCTACACATATATTTCAAAGGGTTGTATCACTTCATGTCTGATCTTGCCAAGATACTCTAATAAAAGACATCTCCCTTGACATTTCTCTTTTGGGATAACCCATAATTCCTGGGTTGTTTATAGCTGAGCTTTTCTTTGTCTCACTCCTGAGCCAATAGAATACATCAAGTCTGAGGATTTAATCCACAGCTTCCACCAAATCTCTCCTCTCATTTTAAAAGGACTGTGTTTACTGTTTAAATATTATATTCTGGTGACACTCAAATAATCACTTTCACTCTGTCAGAACAATAGATTCAATACTAGGTAATCTGTTTGATAACACTGCATATTAGCAGGACTTCAAAATATCCATGCTCTCTACCTATGGTAGTGTCAGCTAAAATGGATGTTTTTGTTAGAGTTTCTGTAAAATATCAGTTTAAAAATCTTTCAGAGAAAAACCCTTATATTGATAGAGCTAAACCAGCATCTATTTCTCTCTCAGACCTGTTCTACAGGATAAAGAGCATTTATTCTTTAGCTGGACAAGTATAGACTGTCCTTTGAGCCATCAGTGAATTAACTATGTAGAGATTACTCTACTTAAATAGCATAAAGAAAAAGATAATTTCTGCTCACAGGGTTAACTTGATCCCTGGTTTGTCAGTCTGACCAGTTGTCTCAACTGAATAGGATTTGTCCTATTATTGCAGCATCAGAAGAAATTTCTTTGCTCAAAGGGATAACTTGATCCTTTATTTGTCAGTCTATCTAGTTATACTAACTGTTTGTACTAGAAGTGATGGTTCATTCTTGACCTCTAATAAATAAACACTCTCAAGTGAACACCTATACAAATCCCATACCAATTCACACCTTCACTTATAATTTAAATTAGGAAATATAATTTCCTACATAAACCACTCTTTATCAGAAACCAGTCCCCCCCTCTCCTGTGTACCAACAACCCATACTCTAATCAAATCATGTATTTGATGCCCACCACTCAATTGAAGTGTTCACTCCTTCCAGTGAGATTTTTTCTAAAAAGGATACAGGGTGCATGATGTGGTAATCATTGCAGCAGCCTCTGACCAAAAGCCTCAAGGTCAGACCCTGTTCAAATTTTCCCCTTTTAGATTTAATTGAACTATAATAGCACATGTGCTAAAAGCCTTTACCAAGGCTATGGAACTCTTCACACACTATAACTTTTCTAGAACCCTTCAGATCATCACAGATCTCTAAGAAAAGATTTTATATATCCTTTTGGGTTTTTATTTCAATCACTTTATGTCACCCTGAGCATTATTCAGCATTCAAAATATTTTTTTCACTCTAGAACCTTCTCTAGAAGCTCAGAACCTTGGTTGACACCTGTCAGGGTCTCTATAAATCCTTTTAAAGCTATATGAGGAGTTGATTCATGTAATCTTCCTTGGCAACTGCCATAAACAGATTACAGACTTTACTATTTTAAGTTATATTCCCTCAGGTCTAGCTCACCTGTCCAAATATATTATGGGAAATAGTCTAGTCTGTGACATAACTGTCTAACCACATGACTCCCTCAGTTATGGCATCTCTGACTAGTTCTGACTCACACAGTCTAGTCTTTTTCTGATGGGCATGACACCATCAGGAATTTTCTGATTGGTGGAATTTTTATTGTACACTTTAGGAATGGATGATGTAATCCACCCTGTCCAAGTGTATATATACTGCTCAGTTCAAGGCCTTTGCTGGAACAAAAAACTCTCCTCCCCTCTTCACTCCAGACTGGGAACTGAAGAAGCCTTTGTGCAGAAACAGACTTTGGCACTCTGTTTTCCCTCTTTGAGGGTGAGTTTTCATTTTCTGTTTCTAGTAATACTTCTACTCCTTCCTCCCATATTCCTTTTTTTTGTCTGGGACTTTTATTATTTTTGTTCAAAAGGGAAACCCACCCATAGTCTCTATTTGTTGAGCTACCTTGATCCTTGGTTTTATATCCTATGGATCTCCCCCTTCCTATCCTACCTTCTTTGGGGCTGTGTCCCCATAAACAGGTGTGCTCCTTATAGGCAGCTTTGACCTTTACACCACTCTTTATCCTCCTCTTCTGAACAAGCATTCTAGCTTGTATTTTTTCATTTGAGTTTCAGACACCAAAAAGTACCCTTTATTTCTCTGGTACTATTTTTCCTCTCTTCCCTTTGGAGCCCTTTGCCCAAAGTCTCTTAGAGAGTCATGTAGAACATGATTCATTTGAGAAACAGTCATACAACTCCCATGTTTTGACTAGAGAAGAGAAAGTTATGTTGTTCCTTGGATGACTTGAGCATGGCTGGCTTCCAAGGAATACTTGACTTTGGGAATTTTGCTCTAATATACCTATACTCAAAAAACAAACCACCAAAATAAAAATATAAAAATACACAAAAACACTCAAATCTCATGAGTTTTTGTTTTATATGTGATCCACATATCTCTATAAACTTTAAACACACATTTCCCCTCCTCTATGTGTTTATCTTGATAACTAATCATGGTCTATTCCCAGACAACATGGATAATCTATCTCTACCCCCCACTCCTGAACCAAATGCACCAGAAGCAGAGATTATTGACTACCTGGTCAAATCTACTGTCACTGTCAATGACAACCCCTCTGTAGCCCCCTGGCTTCTTTCAGAACTTCAGAATCACAAGGACAGACTAATCAAAGCAGCCAAGGATGCCTATGTCCACTCTCATAATATTCAGAAAATGGCTGATAGCTTTGAACAAACCAACACTCTTCCACTGTTCATAGCCCAGATAAAATCACCCTCTGTCAACCCTCCCACACTTACTGCCCTTCAAGAACTATGGGATAAGGTCACCATCAGTTATAAAGAGCAACTCTTTAAAACTCTCATCTCTTACAAGAGAAACAAGACAGACACTCTTCTCAACATTACCTCCCCTACTGGGGAAATATCCAAAGCCTTCACTGTCTCTGTCAAGTCCCAAGAAGCTAGCCTCCTTACCTCCTCTGATAAAAGAACTCATACTAGTATCAAAAAGGAAGCTACTGCTGCTATCTCCTACTGGCTTCAACAAATCCCTCAGTGGATTGAAACTGGCCAACAGCAAGCCAAAGAAGCCATTACCAAAGGAGAAGCTAAAAGTAAAGCTTTAGCTGAACAATCTGAGAGTGATGCTCTTGCCAATAATGTACATCTCCCCTCCTCTTCTTTACTCCTTACTCACCCTATCATTGAAGGAGAAAAAACCTCAGAAAAAATTCAGACCAACTCCATACACAAGAGGAGTTCCAAAGAGAGGAAGAGGTGGTCACTTCACCAGGGGCAGAGGTTCCTACAACAGAAACTAGTCAATAATAGGAGAAAGTCTAAACTCCAATTTAGATTACAAAAAGATTCTGTTGATACCCTATTTGATTTCTCACTTCAAATCAAAAATCTGAACTCCATTGGTGTGGCATATACTGAAGTACACAATATATCAAGCATTCATTTAAGCCAAGAAGCACTTAACATCCTTGCTCTTGGATATAAATTTGTCTTGACACCAAGAATCATTACTTCTCTTATAGATGATTCTATGTCAGACTTTAGCAGAAGAACCAAACTCAGATACATATTTAAAGATGAACAAAATACTAAACCATTATATTGGATACCATCCAAATGGTCACCTCCTTTTGATCAAATACCCTTTCAATTGGATGAGGCTCTTACCTCTCTTAAACAAATCCTACTACATAAATCTCAATATGACTCTCATCCAAATTTTTCTAAAAAACAAATGACCATTCTAAATTCCATTCTTACCAACCCTGAAATTATGGTCATCACTGCAGACAAAAATCTTGGTTATGTTATAGTTGACATATCCTGGTATGAAAAAACTTGTCTAGAACATCTTAACTCCTCTTCCTACAAAAAAGTATCTGATGTATTTTTACTCAATGATCATGGCATGTCTTTTACTTCTTCCCTCTTCAGAGAACTCTGTGACCAAGTCAATTATGCCTCCAAGCATTATCTCATCTCTACAGAAGAAGCTAAATGGATCTGTCAAAAAGAGGTCTTTACACCTTCTAAATTTTATATTCTAGCTAAAATCCATAAACAACCCATTAAAGGGAGACCAATTGTACCAAGCATGACATGGCTAACTTTCCATCTCTCAGAATGGATTGCCAATCAATTAAATCCTCTGGTTCTTAACCACTGCAAAGATGTATTGAAAGACACTACTCAATTACTTCAGGATCTACACCAACTCAATCAAAACAAAGTGTGCACTAAAACTATTGCCTTATGTACTGCAGATGTAGAAGCTCTATATCCTAGTATGGATATTACTTTAGGCCTCACCCTTTTAAAAGGATTTCTAAATGAAGTTCACTGGGAAACCCCCAAGAAAAGATTATTTTTATTATGGGCAACAGAATTTGTCCTTACTCAAGGATATATTGCTTTTAAAGATGATATATACCAACAAACTAATGGAGCTGCTATGGGAAGTCCTATGATCCCTCCCTATGCCAATATATTTATGCACATGCTTGAGAAAAGACATGTACAGGAGTTAATGGCTAAACAAATTATTATTCTCTATAAGAGATTCATTGATGATGTATTCATTATTTTTAACAAAGGATTCTCTCATGAACTACTCATCTCAAATACTTTTAACTCACTTCATCCTGCCCTAAAACTCCTCTTCTCCAAACCATCTCATACACAAGATTTTCTTGACATAACTATCTTTCTGAATCATCAAAAATCTGTGATTGAGACTGTCACTTTTCAAAAGCCCATGAACAAATATACCTACCTTCCATATCACTCCTTTCATACCCATAGTATGAAAACTGGATTTATCAAAGGAGAAGTCATTAGATATGCCAGAACCTGCTCCAGAAAAAAGGACTTCAATAGAATGTGTACATTATTTACCCTCAGATTACAAAGAAGAGGATATCCCATTGATGTTATCAAGAAACAAGTTTCAGAAGTAAAATACTCTGACAGAGCTAAATTTCTCTTATACAAAAACAAGGTCAAAGATAAAATCCCATTTATCTTCAAAATCCTTCACAATCAACAAATTCCTCACCACTTCCTCAGACAGAAACTGAATAAATTCTCTAGAGTAATTCAACAAAACATCCCTAATCTTCCTAACACTCTAAAAGAAAAAATCACTCTGTGCTACAGTCTACCTCCTAGACTTCATAACAAAATTCTATCTGCCAGAAAAAAGAAAGGTTTCTAAAGAATGGAACTACCATCACATCTTGATCTTTCTTCCTGGTTGAGTCAAACAATATTTTCCAGAACCAATCAACTCCTTCATGATTTAGAAATAAACATGATACAGGAAATGCATACTTACCTATCTGAGAGGCATATTAAACATAAACAACTACCCCTACATGTCAAAAAAGACCACCTTAAAACCCATATTACTGCCCTCACATCAGGCTTAGAACAAAAGCTGCTTCATGATATAGACCAACTTTTCACTACTACTACCAAACTCACTCTCAACATGAAGCTTCTTTCTGACAAACCACATAAATTTAACTTCAGAAGTATCTCTCCTATTCCCAGATCTCTAGCCCATCTGTTCTCACAATCAAATATTTATAATCACCTGGGTTCATCCCTTAACAGTTTGGTCTTTCTTGATCTAGAAACTGATGGTCTTGACAAAAACTGTAATATCCTCTCTATCAGTATTCTCAAAGCATCCACTTGGAATTCAACTAAAGAAATCACCCTTACTCCTCTTTTGAATACTTTTGTCAAGCCTCATCCTAAATATATGGTTGATGCCACCAAACCTGCATTTAAAATCAACAAAATCACACAAGATAATATAGACTCATGCAATACTTCCTTGGCAGATATTGCTTATAAAATCAATAGTATCCTTAGCACACACACTGCTGTTGGATTTAATATCCAGAGATTTGATATTCCAATCTTACAAAGCAATCTCAACAGGCTTAACTTCACTTTGAAGTACAGTCAAATCCTGGATTTATATCTCCTTAATCAGAGATTTACCAAAAACAATCTCTCATCTGTTCTTGACAAATTTCATTGCTATAAATTAGCTGATAATGAAGCACACAATTCCAGTCATGATGCTGAAGCATGCATTAGACTTCTAGCAGCTATGGAATCTCAATACCACTTTGTTAAAAATACTTGTTCCATACCTCTATCTAAATAAAGATACCACTCTCCAAATCATATTTGTTGATTGACAAAATCCATTTAAAGAGAACCTCTATCAAACCACCATATATATAAAAAAGAACTGGCATATAAATCCTGACTACCCCATACCTGTTAACTGAAAAAAGGATAATCCTTGCATAACTTAACCAACCCCTCACCTTTTAACTATATATAGTCTATGACTACCCCATACCTGTTAACTGAAAAGAGGATAATCCCTGCATACCTTAACCAACCCCTCACCTGTTAACTGGATACAATCCATGATTACCCCATACCTGTTAACTGAAAGGATAATCCCTGCATACTCTAACCAACCCCTCACCTGTTAACTGGTTACAATCCATGACTACCCCATACCTGTTAACCAAAAAGAGGATAATCCCTGCATACCTTAACCAACCCCCCACTGGTTAACTATATATATATAAATTCATAACCACCCCATACCTGAAAAAAAGATAATCCCTGCACATCAACTCCTCACTGTATACTTCAATCCAATTCATATCTACTTATCCTATATATGGGGCTTTAAAAATTCCTATCAGTCAAACTCAAACCAGGATCCTTCATAACAATACCTGGCATTACAAAAATGCTCTGTTATAAGAATACCTACCCTGTCAGGTTTTGTCATATCATGTCTCTTTTTTCTTTTTGGTTCAGAGATAAAAGATAAAAAAATATTTTTACTCTGACACACCATTTTAACAGAGATTGATCACTAGCCAATCCTAGCTACAGTCATCTAACCACTCTTGTCAAACTTTCTGTGACATTTACCAAATCATTCATGTCATAATCTCTCTGACAGTACACTCTGCCAACATTCAGCCAAATAAATTTGTCATAATAAAATACATGACACAACTTCCAGTCTACTCATCCCTGACTTACTCCTTAAGGATAAAATACTTTACACACTGGTGTCACAACTTCCAGTCTATCCATCCTACCTTACCCTTTAAGGATAAATACCTTACACATTGGTGTCATAACTTCCAGTCTATCCATCCCTGACTTACTCCTTAAAGTTAAATACCTTACACACTGGTGTCATAACTTCTAGTCTACTCATCCCTGACTAACTCTTTAAGGATAAATATCTTACACATTGTTGACACAACCTATCAACTCAACCCTGGTACAATCAACTCTTTTAAGAAATATTACACAATCACCCCTTCTAAAAAGTTACATATGTAACACATGACACATCTTTCTCCTTTTATAAAAAATCACACCACTTTTTTATTCCTCAAACATATAAAATCACTCAACCCTTCAGGAGAATCTCTCACACCATGGCCCAACTCCCCTTTAACATCTCTGGCTGTCATTATTATCCTCACTCTTTGGATCCAACCTTTCATACTCCCCCTCATGTTCCCATCAACAGAACACTCTGGTTTGACATACAGGTCCAGATGGAATCTGTAGCCATTGCAAAAATTAATCTGGATACTATGAGTTATTGGCTTGAAATCACTCATCCACAAAACAACAATAACATCTACAGCAACAGACCTATCACCCATAGGAAAGTACCCCCCACTTTTCTATAAAAAGAATATTAAATTTATTCTACTCACAGGGAAGCTGCAACTCTCACATTTGTGTCAACCCTAGGACACAATGATGCCATTGATTGGTTTCACTTCATGGTCTATAACATCAGGTATTATTTTACCTATCTATTACTATTATACCAACTCATTATTCCACAAAAAAGAGAATATCTTCACAACTACTCTGCTGTCATTACCAGTTATGTCCTTCTTGCAACCCACTATCCTGCTCAATTCCCCCTCTCTCTCCTGAGAGAAAGCTGGAGCAAAATCTCTACCAAAGTATTCAAAGACATCTTACTTTTTGATGTCAATGGTAATCTTAAATATGTACCCATTCTTGGTTGCAGATTTACCATGTCAGAAGATGTAGGAAGAGGTTGGTATGATCTAGACATGTTTCTTAATTCTGATGAAGGATTAGCACAACTTAGAGATTTGTCTTCCTTTGACAATATTTTCTCTTTTTAACTTGATGTCACATTTTGTTCATACTCTTTTACTTGAGTATCCAGACTGTTCTCACCCTTATAAATCAGACCACTGGTAACACCACACTTCTGCAGTGATTAAATAAAATCACACATATTAACTTTGAAGTATAGCTGAAAACTATTACTTGATCATATTCAAGAACACACTTTGTGCTCACCATACTCAAAATAACAAAAAAGGATTTATCCCTGCCTTTAAAACCACATATCACACTCATAAAGGATCTTGACAACCAGTAATCACATACAAAGGATTAAAATATCCCTTCATCACCAGTATCATTACCTACACTCAAAAAATAGTGTAACTCTCATACTGACCAAAAAAGTCACCTATATACTGGTCTTTTATCATAAAAACACATGAAACACTGGTATCATCCTCTTTTTTTGAAAATATAACTCTATAGCCTTTGCTACAGATCTGACAAGCCTTGTCTATACAATGGAACTCTATAGAACCATATACAACTGCCCTTTCACTGACTAAAAGTCACCTACATGTTGTGTCTTTATTCTATAAAACACTGATAAACAAATATAAAATCACTATTGTCACCCTCTATTATTGCAGTTCAACTCTATAACCCTGGCTACATATTTATGCAAGCCTTATTTACACTGCTGAAGTCCCCTCACTGACTAAAAGTCACCTACATATTATGTTTTTGCTCTATAAACACTGATAAACAAACATGAAATCATTGTTATCACCCTCTATTATTGCAGTACAACTCTATAACCCTGGCTACATATTTCCATAAGCCTTATTTACACTGCTGAAGTCCCCTCACTGGCTAAAAGTCACCTACACATTGTGTTTTTGCTCTATAAACACTGATAAACAACACAAAATCACTGTTATCACCCTCTACTATTGCAGTACAACTCTATAACCTTGGCTACATATTCATACAAGCCTTATTTACACTGCTGAAGTCCCCTCACTGGCTAAAAGTCACTTATTTATTGTGTTTTTGCTATACAAACACTGATAAACAACATAAAAACACTGTTATCACCCTCTACTATTGCAGTACAACTCTATAACCCTGGCTACATATTTATATCAGCCTTATTTACACTGCTGAAGTCCCTCCACTGACTAATAGTCACCTACATATTGTGTTTTTGCTATATAAACACTGATAAACAACTAAAAATCACTGTTATCACTCTCATTTATTGCAGTACAACTCTATATCCTTGGCTACATATTCATATAAGCCTTATGTACACTGCTAAAGTCACCAACACACATAAATAATGTTGTGTTATTGTTCTGTAACAACAATGATCACCAGTTACCATTGTTCATCCATTTTAGGATATTTGGCTTTGTTTGTCCCTCTGGGTATATAAGAAGCAGCTCCCTCCCCCTCCTTCTTTCCCTCCAACCACTACCATGGTTGTACCCAACAGTACTACTAGAAACAGTAGGGTACTTTTTGGTTGTCTGTATATAAAACTCTATTTTTGAAAAAAATACCAGCTTCTGTGATCATATCAGAAGAGGCTAGCATACTCTCCAATGTCATTAATACATGCTAGTTAAGAGAAATGAACATAGACTTCCCCAGTCTCTAACTAAGTGGGATATATCCTCTATTGTAATCTTATAAAGAGTGCCTATTAGTTTAGGACAGATCTGTATGTTATATCCTGTCTTCCAAAGTGTTGACTAGTTAGGTATATGTGTAGGCTACACATATATTTCAAAGGGTTGTATCACTTCATGTCTGATCTTGCCAAGATACTCTAATAAAAGACATCTCCCTTGACATTTCTCTTTTGGGATAACCCATAATTCCTGGGTTGTTTATAGCTGAGCTTTTCTTTGTCTCACTCCTGAGCCAATAGAATACATCAAGTCTGAGGATTTAATCCACAGCTTCCACCAAATCTCTCCTCTCATTTTAAAAGGACTGTGTTTACTGTTTAAATATTATATTCTGGTGACACTCAAATAATCACTTTCACTCTGTCAGAACAATAGATTCAATACTAGGTAATCTGTTTGATAACACTGCATATTAGCAGGACTTCAAAATATCCATGCTCTCTACCTATGGTAGTGTCAGCTAAAATGGATGTTTTTGTTAGAGTTTCTGTAAAATATCAGTTTAAAAATCTTTCAGAGAAAAACCCTTATATTGATAGAGCTAAACCAGCATCTATTTCTCTCTCAGACCTGTTCTACAGGATAAAGAGCATTTATTCTTTAGCTGGACAAGTATAGACTGTCCTTTGAGCCATCAGTGAATTAACTATGTAGAGATTACTCTACTTAAATAGCATAAAGAAAAAGATAATTTCTGCTCACAGGGTTAACTTGATCCCTGGTTTGTCAGTCTGACCAGTTGTCTCAACTGAATAGGATTTGTCCTATTATTGCAGCATCAGAAGAAATTTCTTTGCTCAAAGGGATAACTTGATCCTTTATTTGTCAGTCTATCTAGTTATACTAACTGTTTGTACTAGAAGTGATGGTTCATTCTTGACCTCTAATAAATAAACACTCTCAAGTGAACACCTATACAAATCCCATACCAATTCACACCTTCACTTATAATTTAAATTAGGAAATATAATTTCCTACATAAACCACTCTTTATCAGAAACCAGTCCCCCCCTCTCCTGTGTACCAACAACCCATACTCTAATCAAATCATGTATTTGATGCCCACCACTCAATTGAAGTGTTCACTCCTTCCAGTGAGATTTTTTCTAAAAAGGATACAGGGTGCATGATGTGGTAATCATTGCAGCAGCCTCTGACCAAAAGCCTCAAGGTCAGACCCTGTTCAAATTTTCCCCTTTTAGATTTAATTGAACTATAATAGCACATGTGCTAAAAGCCTTTACCAAGGCTATGGAACTCTTCACACACTATAACTTTTCTAGAACCCTTCAGATCATCACAGATCTCTAAGAAAAGATTTTATATATCCTTTTGGGTTTTTATTTCAATCACTTTATGTCACCCTGAGCATTATTCAGCATTCAAAATATTTTTTTCACTCTAGAACCTTCTCTAGAAGCTCAGAACCTTGGTTGACACCTGTCAGGGTCTCTATAAATCCTTTTAAAGCTATATGAGGAGTTGATTCATGTAATCTTCCTTGGCAACTGCCATAAACAGATTACAGACTTTACTATTTTAAGTTATATTCCCTCAGGTCTAGCTCACCTGTCCAAATATATTATGGGAAATAGTCTAGTCTGTGACATAACTGTCTAACCACATGACTCCCTCAGTTATGGCATCTCTGACTAGTTCTGACTCACACAGTCTAGTCTTTTTCTGATGGGCATGACACCATCAGGAATTTTCTGATTGATGGAATTTTTATTGTACACTTTAGGAATGGATGATGTAATCCACCCTGTCCAAGTGTATATATACTGCTCAGTTCAAGGCCTTTGCTGGAACAAAAAACTCTCCTCCCCTCTTCACTCCAGACTGGGAACTGAAGAAGCCTTTGTGCAGAAACAGACTTTGGCACTCTGTTTTCCCTCTTTGAGGGTGAGTTTTCATTTTCTGTTTCTAGTAATACTTCTACTCCTTCCTCCCATATTCC
This sequence comes from Scleroderma bovista, assembly GCA_037178675.1. Taxonomy (NCBI): domain Eukaryota; kingdom Fungi; phylum Basidiomycota; class Agaricomycetes; order Boletales; family Sclerodermataceae; genus Scleroderma; species Scleroderma bovista. Next base: position 26,651 of record JAYMGJ010000263.1, read on the forward strand.
TTTTTTTTGTCTGGGACTTTTATTATTTTTGTTCAAAAGGGAAACCCACCCATAGTCTCTATTTGTTGAGCTACCTTACTATGAATAGCATAAACAACCTTCCCATGTAATTAAAGATGGAGAGAAGTGACGCACGTCTGCAAGCATGTTGTGCAGTGTCGTGAGCTCGTGGTTTGGCCGTAATATCTTGCTTTGAATCCATATGCTGTAAAAGTGCGTCTTGACTAGACCTGAGCACGGAAGATGAGTTCAAGATTGGCAGAATGATGGGAACTCACCTAGAAACAAATTGTGCATTGGGTCTATCACAATTTGGCGTACCAAATCGAAGTATGGGAGGCGCGAAAGCTGAGAGTACCGCGTGGCAAACTCTTTCACAAAGTTCTTCTTTGCGTTTGGTGTAGCAAGTTTTCGATATTCTTCACCTAAACGACGCTGCTCTGTGTCGGTCCGAGGCAGAAAAGCTTATGAATTTATGGTGAGCCGGGTAGAGTAAAAGTGATTGACCGCATACCTCCATGCTGAAAGGCGCTCACATCCCCCTTACTTGATATGGATATCCAACAGTCTGTACAGTAATAGGTGTGCGAGTGTGATGCGAATCCTCCTATCTTATGTGCGGCGGGCTTGTCGCATACAACTGCAACTAGTGCAACACGGACAAGTCGTCCTACAGTATATGAGTAGGTATGTACACAAAAAGATAACGTAGACTTGCCTTGAGGCTGAGACTCAGTCGGGACTTTGATACCATACTTCCAGAGCCGCAAGAGATCAGAGACAATAGGTCGAAGGTAGCGCTGTACCTCGTCGGGTGTTTGTTCCTTTGGACCGGGCATAATACTTGTGCACATCAAATTTGCTGTGCGATATCTGTCAAGGATGGAGTTACGTGTAAGCAAGAGTAAGTATAACCAAGTTACCTGTACTCGGGTGGTAGATTGCAAATCGAGAATGAAGTGGGAGCCGATGAGTGAGATGGTGCGATATTGCTCCGAATGTATGAAAACCTATAACATCGTGCTTTCAGTCATGACATCAATGAGAAAAACATACCAATCGATGCCCAGGTTCACACCCAAACGAAGTTCTCCGTTAGGACCATGGCGTTCATCTACTTTGTTCGAGAAGAATAGCTTGCCATCTGGACCTTTGAGTTTGGAACGACAAATGTCGCCATCGAATATGTCCACATATGTGCCAGAGGTGCGCGGCTTGACTCGCCACTCGTCAAGGGTAGCCTCAATGCCAGGGATCTTGAGGATGGAGGCGATCTGCTCAGAGAGAGGAAGGTAAGGGTATTTAACAACAGGCGTCTTCAGTGCACGGGCATTACCCCGCTGAGTCTGCCCTGGAAGGAAAAGATCAACATTGCAGGAGGTGCAAGTATCATGACAAAGTGGTGACGTGGCTGGTGGGTATACATCGTGACAAGTCGGGCAGACCGGTAAAGTGTGGACAGGTTTATCGACTCCGAGTAGGCGATTCCCGGACTGGAGAGTGGTGAATGGAGGGGGGGTGGATGGGTTGAAAAACAGTAAAACGAGGGTGAAAATGGCCAAGAGCGCATTGCAGGCGATGCGTGGGAGGTGAAACTGGAGATGGAGCCAGGATACGACAGCATGGATGACAGAAATATGCTCTGGGATGTCAGCAAAGTCGATGTTGTCGGATCGCACCTCTTCATCAATTAAGAATGGATCGGGATCGTCTTCATCGACTCCATGATGGGGAACTTCATCTGGTGTCTCTGCTTCAAAAGCATCGTCAATTTCGTCATGATGGAACCAAGAACCATCTTCATAGGACAGATTTCCGAGCTCCGGGGACAGGCCATCACCCAGGGGACCGTTCTGCCCCTGACAAACCTCCTCTGCGATCTGTGCAAGCTGGCGTTCAAAAGCCCGGTGTTCTGGGTCAGAGGGAAGATGGCGAGCTTCAAATGAAGTGAGAGGGCGAGAGCCAGCAGACGTTCTGGCGTTGTACTCCTGGAAGTAATCGACAGCAGACGCGAGGGCCTCTGGGCTATGGAAATTGGGCCCTAAGTTCGGTAGTGCACTGCCAAAGGTCAGAATGTCAACGTCCTCGCCTGTCAGAGTACCATGGTCGAGCATTTCTTGTTCAACAGGGCTAGTTGAAATGCGTGGTGGATCTGGGAACACGACATCGGGAGAAAGTGGTGGTGAAGGTGCACATATAGGGTGCGGGAAGGTTCGTGAGACCGGACCAATGTCTTCAACAGCCGTTGGCATAACCCTGTTCCCTGTAACACGCAGCTGCGACTGTGTCACCATAGTTTTTTCACGTAGATCTGATCGTGTATGGCTAGCTGCGACATGAGCCGGTACAAGCGCCCCACGGCATTCATGAGTTGTGCAATAGCATTGCCGAAGCCTTGTAGTGTTGCGACCCGGCATCGAGAGAGCGAGGGAGCAAGGGAGGGCAGGTGATGTCGAGAGAGCGGGGTGCTGATAAGATCTCACTACGCGTCATTAAGAGGAGTCACGTGCACGATCATGCATATACTTGTCAACTTGCTACAGCTAACTAGTACGAGTCCAAACGTCCAAGAAAAAAACTATTTGCGGGAGCGTTTCGGGGGGCGAACTGGTGAACTATCTTCAGAGAATAGGGGAATACAATGCTTTCTATTGTTTTCCTGACCAGCAGTGAGACTGTCCTGAATTGCAGCCCAGCGTTCCTAAGTGATGCAATGAATACAAAACGACACAATAGATAAAAATTACTTACACACATTGCTTGCGTACTGGTAGGATCGAAACTCTCCGATAGGGCGAAGCTATCAGGAGTGTAGCTACGTCCAAGAATTCGGGGAGGACTGTAATGAGTAAATGGTATTTTTGTAGCGATATTCTATACATGTATATTGTCAGAAAAGCAAGAATAATATGTCATGCATTACCTTAATCACAGAGACAGTTTTCTCCATGTTTTCGGACTCAGTTAGACTTTTACTGATCTTATGAGAGAGAGGCCGCTGTACAACATTAGCTGCTGACTCGAGCTGGCTGTCACCTATTGGAACATGGTCTGTAAGACAGCCAGCAGACGGTCCTTGGACGTTTGGCGTGAATTCCTGAGGTTATTAAGTATTGGCAAATTATGAGTGCGATAGTATGAGCTTACCATTGAGTTATGCGCTGAAGGCACATCACATTTGTTGTCAAGACGAGTCAGGACTGGACCTACAGCCTGAAAGGATCCCTGTGAAACATGTCAGTACTATAAGGAAGGGCAATAAACAATAACTTACCGAGCTGACCAGGGTAACATCACCAGGCTCGAGCTTGGCCCTGTGAGTACTAGTAATATTCTTGGCGCCATTGACAATGGAGTCTTGAACAGTAGGCAGGGTGTGAGCAATGATCGCTGGCTCAGGCAGTTTGGTGATCAAGGAAATGTCAATTGTCTGGCGCGTGAAGGTCAGCAAAGGCATATTACAATGGAATGATTGTTACGCACCACTGGACCCTGATGTTTGGGCTCAAAGGATACAGTAATGTTGTCCACAGTAGTTGGAACCTGAAGCTTAACGACGTGGGGAAGGCGTATGACTGTGGGTGTGGGTGGCGACCTAAACGAAAGAGTGCTGTCGAGAAGCTCAACTTCATCGGGTTCCGAGGTCGGAACTCTCTCGAAAGTGTTAATATTGACCTTGAGAAACTCACTGAGTATGCTGAAGTTGCTCGGGAAGGAAGGAAAGACGTACCTTCTGGTTCATCATGACGTACACGGTATACCTGCACGGTGGAGAGCAACGGAAATTTTTTTAAAGTCCATTCTATTAATGCGAGGTCAGGAAAAGACGATGGTGAAGGATTTCAGATGCGTGCGGCGTTGGATTATGGGTGATAAAGTCAACCATAGTCGGAGTCAGCAGATAAGTGTGTGTCAACCTGATTTAGGTCGGTGTTTAGCTAGTTGTTCATAATCAGACTTGGTATAGAGTGGGATTTTTTGCACGCAACGCTCACAAATTCCCAAGTCGGACTTCACTCAGGTTATCAACTATATCTTACAGAAATAAATCTGAGGTTAGATTATATCACTACCCGCATCTGACTATGCTCCTCTTAAAAACTCGTTTCCGCAGTGAATGTCCACAGCACGCTGTGGAAAAGGCCTACCTTACAAGGTAAGTCCCGTAAGTCCCATTCAAACTCCGATAAGTCTTAGGACCCGTACAGGTTTGGACGGACTGCCTTGAGGCCTACATAAAGTCGGCGCGTGAATTCATTCGTCCGTGCCACAACATGGAAGCACTCACACTCAACTGTTGGGTCCGTGATCGGGATGCTAAAGAGATCTTCGAGATCAACATTCCAAGATCAATGACTGTCGAAGCCCTGAAAGAAGCCATTAAGAACAAGCGGTCAGCAACTTTTCGCGACGTGGACGCGGCCTGCCTTTCTCTTTACAAGCCCAGTGAACCCGTGGCCAAACCCTACGAAGAAAATCTCAGCAATATCGTTCTCTCTGAGCTGGGGGGACCCTTGCAACCATTGGATAAACTATCGGATCTGTTCACAGCAGCACAACCCGAAACGCATATCCACATCATTGTCGGTATGTACATGGCCGTCACAATCCTAGCTTGCTCTTATCATTGATTACTGGTTATTCAGATACACCATACCCGACAATCTTTTACTGGTTTCGAGGTGGAAAGACTGAGCAAGAAAGTGCATTGAAAATTCAATCAAACGGAACAATCTGGGAAGTCAAAGAGCAGCTCGCAAAGCGTCACGCCGAGCTTCGTGATGTACCCACTGCTTGCATACAAGTGTACAGGATTTTGGAGGATGACATCGAGGAGTATCTCGACAAGATGAATGAGGGCAAGCGCCTCAACGGCAGACAAAAAATATCCGATTGTTTTGCGGATCTCCCTGTTCTCCAAACGTATTGTGTCGTTATCGAAATTGTTCAAACCGACCGTAAGTGATCGTCTGACCTCATTGAGTCATACTGAATCCCGGACCGCAGCGATACTGAAAACTAGACTTCCTCCGCCGACTCCCGGCCAAGTGATCGCAGGAGAGGATCTGACCGACGAAGGGGATCCGATTAAAGTGGCGCGGAACGAGTTCCTCAAAGGTCGTCCCTCAAAGGCTCCTTCTGATTCATCGCATCCTTCGTCATTCCGTGGGTCGCAACGAAATCCGACGACGCAGATACGCTGTGGCCGTCCTCGCGATCCCGAAGAGACTATTCCGGCGACGCTTTTACATCCAGCGTTTGGGCAGTTCCTGGACGACTGCAAGACTCACTCGATAACAGAAGAAGATAATGTTTTCATCGGGAAGTTTGCAAATGCCATGTCGGAGGTGTATGATAACGAAAAAGAGCGAGTGGACAAGGTCAACGCGGTGCTTGCAAGCTACGAAATTGGACTTCGCGTTACCGCGAAGAAAGGAACCCAGGATTACCAGGTGGACGGTGACTTGTCCGTCGGCGAATATCGCTACGTGATTGCAGAGTTCAAAAACGAGGCAGCAGCCTCTGTCTCAGAGCCATACATGCAAGCTGCGGCGTACTACCTTGAGCGGACGAGAACGCAAGTGCTTGAAAGCACGGGGTCTCCCCTGCCATGTTTTCTCTTGGTTCTTTTCGGTTAGTTTTCCGATTTCTTTACGATTCACTGACAAGCAGACCGCTCTCTCTCCAGGACCATACATTGTCTTTGCTGGTGCTGTGTGGAACCTGCGTCCTGCAGTTCAAATTCTTTCGACACCGCTGGCCTTCAATTATCATTCTACTGATACCGACAATCAGATCGCCGCAGCACGCCACATGTCTGCTTTCCGGAAAGCTGTCCGGTCGCTGAAGCAATATTACGAAGTCTTGGCTGTCAATGGACTTTCCAACACGCTGTCTCACCCGTCGCTTTTCCCATATCCCACAAGTTACGTGTCTCTCGCCGATGGCAGCAAGAAAACATTCTGTTATAGAGAACGGGTCAAGGACGATCACAAGCTTCTTTTCTTCGGAACGCTGGTTGAAGACTCGGGCACTGAAGTTCCGATCTGCATCAAATTTGTCCGACGATATTCACGGGAGGCTCATTGGCGCTGTGCACAGTTAGGTTTCGCACCCGCGTTGCGGGGGTTTGAACAGACCGCGGGTGGTTGGTTCATGGTGGTCATGGATGAGCTCGTTGGCTACAAACCATTGAATGACTTGACGGACCGCCTCCCCAAGTCGGCCTTTGAGGAAATCCGCAAGCAGTTGGTCCAATTACATGGCGATGGTTTTGTTCATGGTGATGTCCGCGATGTAAACTTCATGGTGAGAAAGGGAGCTAGGATGATGATTCAATTCATGATCATCGACTTTGACTGGGCTGGCAAAATAAAGGTGGTATGTTATCCTCCATACGTGAACAGAAAAGATATAGATAGGCCAGATGGTGCGAGAGATGGGGAGCCTATTTTGGCAGCTCACGACCTTTGGATGCTGGACGATATAGTCAGGAAGAAGGGCAAGTAGGAATAGATACCTGGAACACAGAAGCTAGATGTGAAATGTACTAGGAATCTTACAAGACAATTGTCTTGCACCACTCAGTCGGTCATAACCATTTAGGCTCGAATGTGAGCACTGGAACTTTGATCTCCGCCCCCGTCTTTGCAGCTTGCACTCTAACCAAATTGTTATTCTGTCCCCCTTTCTAGATTCTCTTCATCCTAAATCCTACTATGGCTGACGAGTGCACTAATACTACGTCACCTCTAGTTTCTCCAACTCCCTTGTGCATCGCACCAGACACCGTACTCCGTTTGCGCCATGCTACACTTGACCATGTCTGAGACTGTTCCCAGTTCATCCTTCGTTACGAAATCGACGACGCCTACTACTTCGACGCAGATAGTAGATTCATGAGCAACGCGTTCGAATACGGGGATGCCCTCCTTTTGCAACAAACCGACCCTGACACTGGTGAATGTATCCCAGCCCAGATCGGTAATAATCTACCTTACCTGAACCTGGCCACGTACGTATTCTGTTTGTGTCCTCTGAATGACCTTTTAGTGATACCGGCCAGGTTCCGCATGGTTTCCTAGCGGATGAGGATCTCAAGTCCTTCTTTGAGATGGATTTGGTAGCGCCCTTTGGAGACTGTACCAGATCTAGTGCTTCCAACACACAACAGCGGGTTCTTACATAGGTGACCGCCTTGCTATCGATCGATATACGAGGGCGGTGGAACCCCAAGCGCGCGAGTCTCTTCTCTCGCCGATACCGAGTAAATCGAGCTTTCCGTCTGGCGGGACAGCAACACTTTCGCCTTCAAAGGCATCATCATTGACGCTCACAGTTGATACGATCGCGGACAGTGCTTTGGAAGATGGGTTGTCGGCGGCGGCGTTATCCTCGGCAGGTTTCACCTCTTTGCCACCGTCAAGGCAGTGAGCGCGGCATTCTTGGACCGGACGCCGTTTGCGATTGATGTGGGTGACAACGAGGATGATAGTGGTGACCTTGACTTGGTTCACAGTGAGGACGACAACCAAGTCGTGAATGAGGTTATTTTGACATTCGGAACGCTGATTCATTGCGAGCCGCAGGTTGACACTTTCTTGGAGGCAAATGATTCGGGACAGTCGGAGGCTGACAAGGAGGTCGTGAAAGGTGAATACATGGTCTTTATTGGTCCCCTGTTCCCTCAAAGACATCATGACCCACCATTAATTCTAGATCTCCTCAATGCGAAGCCAAGGTAACAAGTATATCATCGGGAGAGTGCATGATCATTGTATTGTCGATCATTCTACATGTATGCTACTTTACTTTTGGTCATGATATTGCCGGCCTCTGGCCGAGGACATACATTCTATTCTGTATATTGCAAAATCAAGATGCTATACTACACGCACAAAGGGGTGGTGCATACCTAAATACTTACAAAGAGGGTCCGCGATCGGCCCATCCGGATTGCTATGTCTGGCTCGATCGAACCAGGCGTTATCATATTTTGGTTGGGATGATCAACACAAGGTGAACTTCGGGAAAGTGAAGAAACAGACCATGAATCACTTACTGCAACAGCTGCCACGACACCTATCATTTGTTTAGAGCATCAAGCAAGAGTCAGAAAGAAGTTACAGATGCACCCGAATGCCCATCCAATGTCTGCACAACTTCTCTACTCTGCAAATCCCAAATGTACACCTTATTATCCTCGCTACCCGAAGCGATCCGTTTTCCTCCTGTGACACTGAAACAGGCGGCGATGCAAAATTTCTCGTTGCGGAGGCGGATGTATGTCTTGAGGCAACGTGAAGTGTGGTAGTCCCAAAAGTACCGATTGCTTCCGCAACGAGCAAATGATCAAAGGTGGTCGTGGGCGCAACATAGTACTCTACCACGGGCACGAACACGTCCACTAAAGTTCGACTGCTCAGGACACCCGCGTCCAAAAATTCGCTTAGCCGACGAAGTGCACGCGTCCGACGATGCGTTTGGATATGATAGCAATTCACGAAGAAGCTGGCTCCTTCGTCGCCACCTGCTAAAAGGGGAGTAATGACGAGATACCAGTGCATTGTGAGATTGCATATGCGAGCACACCCAGTACTTCGGCGCATACGAGCTCGCTATTGGCACGCAATGCACCCTGTAGAGCAGGCAATACGACTCGCAACGTCTTGACGAAGATCTGCATACTGCCACGGAGACGGGGGACAAGGTGGAGGGTGAACTCCTTCTGGATGTTGTAATCCAAAAGGGTACGCCCGTCCTCAAGCTGTTTGCTGGCGAAGATGAGGCACTACTGGTCCAGGGGAATACTGTCTGGCATGTCAGTGGACATGCTCTTGAAATTGGAGCTAATTCCACTTGTCCCTCTTTGTCTTGAATCATGGCCTCGATGTTATCGATAGTGTCGGAAGACTCCGCCTCGAGGGCGATTGTCTTTCCAGTGGGGGTCTTGACGAAGATCTGTATGCTGTCAAATGAATTAGCAAGGTGTTGCAACGCTGGGAGGAGATGCCTACGTAGTGGTTGGAGTGTTTGGGTTTAGGGCTCCGTGAAAAACTCCAGGTGAGTTATTGACATGTTATTTACCTAGGAAGGTTATCGCCACGACAGAACAAGGCTGGCGGCGCCGGAACGCACCTTGTTTACGCCGATGCCACCTCCATCAATATGGTAACATGAACACCAGTAACGATGTACTATGTACAAAGGAACCACGAATCTCCGCCTTGGAACTGTCGCTATCTTCATTCGTATGTCCTTGCCGGCTGCCGCTGAACCTGGGTATGTAGGAAAAGTAGAAGCTAAGAGACAATGAGGCCTTCCACATGGTGAGCGTTATAGGTTGCACTTACAAATCGTCACGGACGGTTTTGACGAGGATGAAGAAACGCCACCTGGGCGTCGCACACCATGCCGCCTAAGATCCAGTGCACATCCATCACTCCAAAGCGCCGAAACATGTCCACGCCGCATACACCTACCCTAGGTGCTGTCCCAAAGTCAACCCACGTGCAGCAACGGACCCTGAATGGGTGGATCTCCTGAAACATGTTCGGAACGGCAGTTACAAGGAAGAGTAAGTACTTATCCATACTCCAAAGGCTCGTGCTCACAGAGGACAGTTGTGCTGCCACCGACTTGCCTTGTGCGCCATGGAAGGGTGCAGTGTTGGTCACTCCCCGTCAGGAAAAAAGCTCAGCGCTCAGGCCTTCAGGTGTCATAGCTGCCTGCTAAATTGGCACTGCGGAGGTGCTCACTGAAGGGCTTGTGAACGAGGTGTGTCATTCTGGAACTCACGATCCGCACAGATTCACTCTAGTATGTATTCACACCTTTTTTCAGATCTGGCCACGCCTTGCGCTTGTGTATCTCACCCAGTCGTGGATGCTCCTCTACTCTCTTGGCCGTTATGGCATCTCACTGAATACGTTGTACATGTGGTGCGCGCCGTGCATACCGAATGCATCAGAGCCGAGCCCGCCTAAAAGTGCATTGTCGTAGTCAGCCTGACGATACGAATGGCCAATGACCATGACCATCTAGCCAGTGAAAGACGATGATGACCGCGATCACCACCACGCCTCATCTGTGCAGCCAGCGCGACGACAGCGATAGCGGCCGCCACCATCAGCACTGTGCAGCTAGCACTACGATGACGACTGCACCATCACCAGCCAGCACGACGATGACGACAACTGCACCATTCTGCCAACTCGTTGACGTTGACGATGGGCAACATCACCATTGCAACCAATGGCACATCAACAATGATGACGATTACCACGATCCCCCAACTTGGCTCCCTCGTGCAGCCAAAACGTTGATAACGGCCACCACCATACTTCTCTGACTGCCTCCACTACCGCCCCCACTTCCTCAGTGCGGCCTTCCGTCCCTGCGCTTCCGTTGCATGGCCCCCAGGCAGTCTGGGAGGGGTGCATACTCGACGCGTGCACCCACAATGACGACAACGATCCATTAGCGATGTGGAAGTCGATGGAAAGCGAAGATCACGAAGAACATGACAACAAAAACAGAGACGTTCGTGTATCTTAGTTGGGAAAAGTATACAGTCAAGTAAGTGGGCGGGTGAATGTTGTGTCTGGGTGTACAATACACCCATGTGCAGATCTTTATCTAGCCATCCATCCTCCGGGACTGGGATATTTCCCAGTACAAAGTCACCATTGTATTGACTCGATGACCTAATTATGTACAATATGCATAAGCTTGCTACAAGCCTGTTCCCTTGCTCGCAGAGCAAAGGGTTCTGGGAGAATGCTATATCGTGGGAACGACTGACGACAGAACTTTTTGCCTTCTTTGGATCCGTGTGATTCGGTTGCCTTACCTTGCTACCTATGATCCAAGTACGCAATCCAACATGCGGAGAGCAAGGGTTCTGCCGACGTGGGCGGCATTTCAAGTTTTGTAGGGTCATCGCAAAACCCTATCTTGTGTGACGCAAGTGACGAGTTATCTGGGGAAAATGCGTATTCCACGTCCAAAGTATACCGAAGGTACTTGGTCTTGCCTATGCATGGTTTATGGCAATGGACCACTTCAATTGAAGCCTAGTATTAGTGACAGTTTCAGTCTCGCTATGAATTAAAACATGAAACACACGGTTTGATAGCATCATGGAATGACAAGCTGACACAAAAGTGTCATCACTCACGGTAGTTGTTTAGCTCCCACTCTTCACCTTTGCATTGATCTTCCAAATAGAGGGCCCTCAGCAAAACACCAACAAGTGATGAAGTAAAGCACCCACCACGCCCACCCAAGAATGATCACAACCATGTTGTATCTGGTGGAACGCAACGTCTGTTGGCTCATTCCGGCTTCCAGGGATCTGCGACCCCATGCACCTACTTAGGCCGTCTAACACGGCCACCCGAAGGTGAAAATCGGCCGAGTGTCACGGGCCAGCGGACGGTAGCCCAAGGATGGACTGTCACCATGTAACACGGGTTGGGCCCAAGTTGGATATTATCACCTTGTGATATGGGTGGGCTATGGTGCTGTTTCAGGGGAGTGGATAAAGGTGTAATCACCATGTCATAGGTGCGGGCTGAGATTTGCTGTAATGGAAGGTAACAGGTGGGCTAGGAAACATTAGTACAAATGAATATAGTAGGGCTGAGCCACTGGGCAATAAGGTGGAACTACAAATAGGACTGCAGGTTCACTGCCAGGGTTTGACTACCGCGGGTTGACTACCGTGGGTTGACTACCACGGATTGACTACTGCGGGTTAACTAACTCGGGTTGACTACCATGGGTTAACTACCATGGGTTGACTACCGCGGATTGACTACTGTGGATTGACTACCGCGGGTTAACTAACTCGGGTTGACTACCTATGGGTTAACTACCGCGGGGTAACTACCGCGGGTTGACTACCATGGGTTGACTACCTCGGGTTGACTAATGTGGGTTGATGCAGGCAAGTTACTTCAACCTAGAGCTGCAGTGGACATGCCCCTAACAAATAAGGCCATACAAACCATGTCCTGGGCATATACAACTGTGTAAATATGATTTATACAAATGAAAAACAAGTTCTAGCAGCAGGATAGATTATATGGACAAATATGGCTGCGGGAAAATTACTGCGGCCTAGCACAGCCGCGGTACACATGTCCTTAACAAATAGGGCCATACAAAACAGTTCCAGGCTATGTACAACTGAGTAAATATGATTTTCACAGTTAATACATGATCTAGTAGCAGGATGGATTATATGGACAAATATGGCCACGGGAAATTTACCGCAGCCTAGCACAGCCGCGGTACACATGTACTTAACAAATAAGGCCATACAAAACAGTTCCAGGCTATGTACAACTGAGTAAATATGATTTTCACAGTTAATACATGATCCAGTAGTAGGAAGGATTGTATGGACAAATGAGGCTGTGGGAAGATTACCGTGGCCTAACACAGCAGCAGTACACATGTCCCTTACAAATAAGACATTTCCTGGGCATGTACAACTGAGTAAATATGATTTGCATATTTAATGCACTGAGATCCCAGTCCTAGCCGCAGGGAGGATTGTGCAGACAAATAAGGCCGCGGGAAAATTACTGCGGTATAGCACAGCTGCGGTGTACATGTACCTAACAAATGAGGCCATACATGCCATGTCCTGGACATGTACAACTGAGTAAATATGATTTGCGCAGTTAATGCACTGAGATCCCAGTCCTAGCTGCAGGAGGATTGTACGGACACATAAGGCCGCGGGAAAATTACCGCGGTGTAGCACAGCTGTGGTGTACATGTACCTAACAAATCAGGCCATATACACCATGTCCTGGGCATGTACAACTGAGTAAATATGATTTGTGCAGTTAATGCACTGAGATCCCAGTCCTAGCCGCAGGAAGGATTGTATGGACAAATAAGGCTGCGGGAAAATTACCGCGGTGTAGCACAGCTGCAGTGTACATGTACCTAACAAATAAGGCCATATACACCATGTCCTGGGCATGTACAACTGAGTAAATATGATTTGCGCAGTTAATGCACTGAGATCCCAGTCCTAGCCACAGGAAGGATTGTATGGACAAATAAGGCTGCGGGAAAATTACCGCGGTGTAGCACAGCTGCGGTGTACATGTACCTAACAAATAAGGCCATACACACCATGTCCTGGACATGTACAACTGAGTAAATATGTGCAGTTAATGCACTGAGATCCCAGTCCTAGCTGCAGGAGGATTGTACAGACACATAGGCCGCAGGAAAATTACCGCAGTGTAGCACAGCTGTGGTGTACATGTACCTAACAAATAAGGCCATACACACCATGTCCTGGGCATGTACAACTGTGTAAGTATGATTTGCACAGTTAATGCACTGAGATCCCAGTCCTAGCCACAGGAGGATTGTATGGACAAATAAGGCTGCAGGAAGATTACCGCGGTGTAGCACAGCTGCGATGTACATGTACCTAACAAATAAGGCCACACACACCATGTCCTGGACATGTACAACTGAGTAAATATGATTTGCGCAGTTAATGCACTGAGATCCCAGTCCTATTTGCAGGAGGGATTGTATGGACACATAAGGCCATGGGAAAATTACTGCGGCCTAGCACAGCCGCAGTGCACATGCCCCTAATGACTTAGGCCATACACCACATTGCATGGGCAGGTACAACTGTGTAAATTATGATTTGCACAGTTAATGCAACAAGTTCTAGCCACAGGAAGGATTGTATGGATAAATATGGCTGCGGGTATAATCCCACAGGTCACTACGGCTGCAGTAAACATGTACCAAACAAATAGGGCCATGTGCCAACCATGTCATACCCACACAGTGTCATGGAAATTGCAGATCAGACCACTGAGGATTGACTTTCTGCATAGTTGTGTCATTTTATTCCCCACATGGTTTATCAGTCTCGAATGTGTTTAACATGGATACTTGCAGCTCAAAAATATCTAAATAGGTACTACTATACTAGACCCGAAGACCAATGATATCCACTAAGGAGGCAACCACTCCAGATATGGCCAAGAGAGGAAACTGCATATGTCTCACAATCGGGGTTGCATCAGTAGTCTGGCTGTGTATACATTTGCTGACTACCTAGGGGGCTGTGGATTACTACTGCTTGCTCACTACAGTATACATAAGGCAATAGCACAAGGGGATTGAGCAGGGGAAGTCAAATAACATACCAGATGGCATGGGAAAAAGGCTCAAAATTGCGGAGACTTTCAAAACATATCAAAAACGTGCAATAGTACACAACACACAATATTGAGTGTTCTATGAATGATGCAATGGAGTCTTCACTGTCCCTGAATGCTGATTGTATGCTATTTGTCATTCTTCACAGCTATCAAACCTCTCAGATGTGACATTGTGCACAATGAAACCCCTGATCAATGCTAACATATCAATGCTGCAATGTACATGCCATACATCCACATGCTCCAGTCTGTGTCTTGTGTCAGGCTAATGGAGGTGTAATATATGTCTGAATTGTTTCAGATGCAAGAAACTCAATAGCACCATCTATACAGATGGGGGTATGAGGTGTTGTGTACTATTGCATGTTTTTGATATGTTTTGAAAGTCTCCGCAATTTTGAGCCTTTTTCCCACGCCATCTGGTATGTTATTTGACTTCCCCTGAGCATTGGACTTTGAAAATACGCGTTCGCAAGTTTCGAGATCTTCTATCCCAAGGCCTTCCACATACGTGGTTAGATGTGACAGTTGACAGATGCGGCTATGGGCATGGCCATGGAATGCGCCCACCAGACATGTGTGACGCATCAGTTCGGCGCGCGGACCAACGGAACTGCCTGCTAATGTAGTCTTAAATTTGCAGCCAATATCATATCCTCCTCCAAGATCTTCGCCGAAGACCTCCAGTAGCTTTGATACAGTGGCCAAAGGGTACTTCGCCCTTGGAAAAGGTCCATCAGGGGATCGGTATCAGTAGCAAGAATATTCACTCACCGCTCACTGCTTTGAACCATATCTGCCAGAACCAAGGTGAAACCATGCTGACAAACAGCCAGGAACAACCCCGTTTCATCGTAAATGCCCCATGCCTTGGACGTCTTCTGTTCGTCCATATTCTTCCAGCGACCAGTGCACGCGCTTTCACTACCAACATCCTACAAACATGAGCATGTTATGTCAATATATAATAGGAGCAATATACCTCTGTATGACGTCCGAACGCGTCAACGTCCGAACGAGAAAGGTACAAACTAGAAACAGGGACTGTAAGTCCTGTTGTAAGTTCGATACTTCGTGCCAGTGTACTTGCCTCTTCATCTTCTTCCACCTCTCGACGTGCCACACGCTTCAATGAGTCATTTCCGTCCATCGCATAGAGTAGTTTGAACTTGAGTGCGTCTTCATTCTTCAGCACATAAGTACATGCCGGGCACACGTGTTCTATGCGCCAATCCAGTCGGTCCCGATGGAGGGCTTCAGCGATGAGTGCGTCCACGTCAGCGAGAATTTGAAGATATATATTGAAGGCAATGGAAAATTGACAAGACAAATGGCGATGGAACCCGATCTGACAAAGCCATCTCATCATGTGAATAGACATTCAGAAGAAAGAACTAACCCCATGTAAATCGGACAAAGTCTTGATAAACGCTTGTATCGACAAGTGGGGACATCTAAGGTGTGAAACACGGTAAAGTTCCAGTGCATCGATTGTTACCGCTACGGAGGGAGATATTGGAGAGCATGGGACCATGCCCTGGCGCACCAAAGCTGACGCGATGAATGCATCGGTTGGCAAGATGGTGCAGCCTAGTTTCTCCGCACCTAGACCCTGGTTAGGTGGATATGCCATAGTCCAAACAAAGACCTACAGTAGACATCTACCACGGTAATTGCCCACGCTGATGACTCATTGTCTGGGGCTATCTCGTAGCATCTTCTGAAGGCCTTTCCATTGCTTTCTAACGACCACTGTAGATAACTGTCGGTAAGCACAGGCATTTGCTTGCAGAATGCCTGATTCCGACGTAGAACTCTATCGCGATGTGTTCGCTGGTCGGGGCGCCGAGTCTTCGGCCTTCAAGAACGATGGTGAGTGAACTGACAACTGGCCACATTATTGGACTTACTTATTCCATATGTCCCCCATGATAGCCTTCCCTATCTCTTCAATCTCTTCGCCACCATGACTGTATGGCAAGACCTCTGTTCCATGCAGGACATCGTCCAGCCCAATTTCAATGTCATCTGTGAACCGTGTACTTTCCTCCATCGCCTGAAGGCTTCTCAGTACAGCACGTTCGTCCTGACTTTTGGCTGCCAAAGGTGGTGAGTAAATTCACCTTTTTTCTATTACAATGACTCACCAAGTAGACGTGCTTCCCAACGTGCTTCAGCCATCTCTGCGAGCCGTACCAAGGCCGTGTGGGTGAGTATTTCGCACTTGCATTTGGGAGGACCATCTCTTGTACTCGTTGACTTCAGATGCCGCACCTTGCGGAGCGATAGGTTTGTTCGAAATCCTTTCCCTCCCATCTCACACTGAAGCAGAAGTCTAAGTTGTAAGTATCGTTATTGTTATATGATATATGATATATTATATTGACAAGCGTGTGTGCTCCCCCGGGATGATACACGTGACCAAATCTCGAGCTGTTGCACTGTCATCCAGCCCTAGCCGTTCATCTCCTCCATGTCAGACTCACCGGATACTACACTTAGCACCATATCGGTCCCCCCTGACGATGGTGTGCAGGATGAGCCAAACTCAGGGTTGAGAGAACTTCTTGTCAATCTCAGGTTGTCAGGTAAGTCTTATTTCTCCGGCTTGTACACAACTCTGATCGCTCGCCAGACATCCCCGATACAACCATTACCTGGAAGCGCAAGACTGTTGAGGAGACCATAACAATCACAACCCCGCCACAAAATGGACACCGTCATGTTTGCAGCAACCGGAATCAGAGGTCATCACCAACCCCATCGTCTACTTCAATGGCTACGTCTTCTCAGCTGAGCTCCAGTGTGCCCACCGAGTCTATGGCTACATTTTTCCAGACAGCGCCCACTGCAGCGGCTAAGGCGTCAACAGCTATGTTTTCCTGCCAGGGCCAAGGCGCAGCCGCACCTATGTCTACGTCTTTCCGCGTGAGCTCCAGTGCACAACAGCCGCTGGCTACAGGCACATCTTCCCGTGATCCCTATGGATCAAATCCTCTCATACCACACCCACACAAAATCAAGCTTCTGTCCCACAGTGATGAGGTTGAGGGATATTGAGTGGTCATTGTTGGACAAGAAGTCGGTATTTTTTTTCGCTGGTAAGTGCTCCTATGAGTCTATTATTTATGCTAACTAAGTACTGCAGGGCTGATGTTACACGGCGTACGAACTATGTCAGTGGCAGCGTTCAGAAACGCTGGCCTACTTTCGCTCAAGCATTGAATCTCTACACTACAAAATACAATGAAGGGTCACTCGAGGCAAAGCCGATTCCTGGAGGCCCGTTCTGGAAGTCGAGAAAGAAGACCCAGACCCTGCCTGATCCCACCGAGTCCGAGGATGAGTTGTGGGCGCAGATTGAGAAGGACAAGGGGACGGGCGCTCATTAGTATACTCATGTATCGCAATCTCTATAAAATTTGATGTCCATTGCATGCTCCCAATGAATGCTGAATAAATGCTTTATATGTATGCTATACTCAGGATGGATGAGTGTATTAGTCAGTTATTGAGGTTCACTATATGTATAGAGAATGCTATGTGCCATACAATACTTCATATGCAACTAAGAATTGCGCTCTCGAGTCTCAATATTACAACATACCACTGAACCTCCTTACAATACATCGGTTTTTCACTTATCCTTGGTCTACAACTCGACAGGAACATATTGCACATCCAATCAACCTGTAATCCATACGTAGCAGCCATGGTTTGTTATGTTTGTTATCAGTTTCGCTACGTTCGCTATCAATCCGCTATATTCGTTATCGACTCGCAACAGTCAACATCAGTTCGTTATTAAGTGCATTATATAGAACGTTCACCATTCCAACTAGTCTTTCACTACCATTGTTGCAACATCAATTTTACTAGTCACCATTTGTTACTATTTACCAGTAGTCAACTATGTACTTTCTACTCGGATGACGAATCATCACGCAGTGCAAGCATGATTTCATAGAACTTGAGCTCGGGAAGAAGCGAAAGTAATACATCATAAAGTAGCCTGATATCATATTTCAAGCCGGTGCTGCACCGCTGACACGGTGTCAGCATGATTTCCTCGACTGACTGCAAGATGGCATGCCCTTCTTCCACATGATGGGTAACATCAGCATAGAATTCATCCACCACACAGCCTGGGGCATCAAATGCAGCCAGGAGCGCTTCTTCGTAATAAGGGAGCCAGTGTCTCTCGGCTTTCCGGTTATATAAGCGCGCCCATTCCCTGATAGTCTGTTGCGTACTGACCAGCGTTGGTCCATTGCAATTGCACGGCAGGTCGTCAGGAAAGCGCATGATTCCAACATCTGGTGTAGGCGATGGACGGAATGAGTCTTCATCTACAGACGTTCCATGGTTCAGCGGTGAAGGTGAAGACGTTAAGTCCACAACGCCGCCGCTGGAAAGACGGCTATCTAAACGCATTTATCAGCACATTGATGTCCATAGCTACAAACGGCGAGTGAACCCACGTTCCATTGTTGATAGATCCAGGGATTGGTTATCTGACAAGCTCGCAGATTTTGAAGGTGAACGAGGCAAGTCGATGTCGACGTCATTCTGCTGGTTTAACACGATCAATCGGTTGGCTACAGAATATTTATGAATGTATCAGGAACCAGAGTTTGGTCGCGAAAGTGAACATACCATTGTCATCTCCAGACGTCGCAGACCTTGACGACAAAGGTGAACGTGTCAGGTCCACGACATCAACACCACGCTCTTGTTTTATTGTAAAGGCGGCCATTTTCTTCCTGGTAGATGTTTAGTAGGTGGAACGGGGATAAGGAGAATGCGAACTTGGCACGATTTCTTATGAAAGGGATGAGGACTTGCTTCGTGTTGGCAGGAATGACTTACCACGCTGAATGGAGCTGTGCCTTTTCGAGCTGATCTTCCTTCACCCTGATGAGGCCGTCAAGTGAGCATAAGATAGGTCATAGTCCAAAGAACTTACCCTGGCTTTGTGAGCCATCGTTTTGTCACCTCACGCTGTTTAGCAGACCGACTGGACTTTGGTTTGCAAGAGTCGCAGCCACGAGCCATGGAGCTCCAAACAGTTGGAGGATCAAAACTTGCAAGCTGATGTCAAAGAACTCACATACTTACCCAGGTGCTGGAGCTTCTGCTTTGCTAGCTAATCGTAGTCAGAGAATGAGTATTATTGAGGTGGTGTGTCGATGAAGGGAATCCCCGGCGCATGTCGAACCGATGACAAATTCTAGCATTGCACCTGGGAGTAGAGGCTGTCATTTGCATATGAGAGAGATATTAAGGTGTCAAATACCTACTTGATGGCGAACCCACCCCTGCTCCAAAATACCGGCAGTAGTCGTGAAGCGAAAGACAAGTTGTAGTGGAGTTTGAAATTTGAAGTCGAGCCGTGCGCCACAAAACACTGACTCCACCGCATCATGTCACCGCAACGTATGCCTTGGTGGAGGGTAAGTTTGTACTTGACTGGATAGCTGATCCTAGTTTTTAGATCTTCTCTTCTTCGTATCAAGGGTATCCCTTGGGACGAGATGCACCATCATCAAGCACTACCGGCTGATATCGGATTCATCTTCGAAGGTATGTCGTGTATGCTATTTAATGCCAGTGTACAAGCTAGCGAATTGCACGAAAACTGCTGATACTAATGTTTCGTGGGGCAGCGCTCAGCACTCAATCCCTTGATCTCATGTCATCACAGGAGGCTAATTTTCTTTTATCCCATGCATCTTGCATTCACAATTTTTTGAAGGCACGAAGGTATGTCCTTGATGGCTTATCCCATAGCTGACGGCCTCTTTAAATCGCATGCTGCCAAACGCAATATCGAATGACACAGCTGTAGGAAAATATCGAATGTAGCCGCTGTCGAACGCAATACCGAATGTTGCCCGATGATTGATAGGTCTATGGTTTGTATACTTCTCAAATAAACGTTTGATGGCCGCTAATTTTACATATGTCATAAAGGATTCACCGGAAACATAGCAGTCTGGTATCACGACATTATGGACTATGTCTTTGGACCGTTCAGCAACAGCAGTCTCAACACTGGGGGTGATTATACCCCTCAAGGAGAAGCGTTCTCTGGAGGACCATTCAATGACATTGGCCACAACAATGGGGGTGATCATCTCCCTCAAGGAGCGGGGTACAATCCATGTACGTATGATTCTTCAATCAAATGCGTTGAAAATAACACCTTTTCTTAGGGCCCGTTTTACCACTGCCTACACTCGCAGATGACTGGGACATCCCAGGAGAACAAGCTTCGACATTTGAAGGCACTTTCGACTTGGGGGACCGGAGTCCGCCTGCGTATTCAATGGAGGAGCGAGGTCTACTTCAATCCAGTCGCTTGAACGCTGATCACCACACAGTGACGCCTCCGTCACTCCCGGAGGGCACTGGCCACGTGAACGAGGATGAGAATATCCCTCTTCGAGGCTCTAATCAAGCGACCTGGGCTGGACGCAACGCCTCATGCCCCATTATCCAGCCCCACTCGCCTTGCCGACCCCTTACTCAAGTGGCGAAGCATTCACGCCAAATCTCAAGGCTTCAAAGGCAAGAAGCTACCCAGCAGCTTAAAAAGGCGGTCACCGACCTAATCGCTGAACAAGCCATCAAGGCCGATGCGATTGCAGACGCTCACAGTGTCAAGTCGAAACGGGTGAAGGCACTCATTGTTGGCGGTACGAACTATGGGTCCAAATGCAAGTCACAGCTATACAATGCGCTTGTGAGCGCCAAGGCGCAGGAAGTCAACTCTGGTAAGTTTTTGTCATCTATATTTACAACTATTAACTCTCCCCCTAGGTCTTCAGGCTGGGGAGCGCCATTCCCTGATCGAGATCCAGAAAATGGTCGCGGAAGACCCGAAGATGCAGAACCTAACTGAGGAAAAAAAACAAGAATATATCTCCGCACTTTCGAATACAAGGAACATGCAGACGCATGGTGTCTGCGCAAACAACGCTGCCGCTGCACGGGACGTGCTCAAGACTGTCGATAGAATTCAGACCGAGGTACGCATTCACCTGTTCTATTATCCTTCAATATTTACTTATTTATTCTGGAATGACACAGCTAGAAAATCTGCGCAGCTGCACTGGAATTTATGCCACCCTGTTCGTTGTCCGTGGACATGTGAACGATACGACTCAGGGAACTATGTACACGTCCGATGATTCGGAAGACTTTTGGGAGGACCACCTTCACCGTCCCTTGGCAGATATCTGCCGTCAATATGAGCAGTGGGCTTGCGCCCAAGGAAAAAGTATGTGATCACTCAGTAAATTTTAACTCTACACTGACTGTTGTCCAGACCTTGTGGAACGGGACTCACCACCGAATCTACGCAAGCAAATCACACGCATGGTATCCCGGGGTCTCAGTATGTTATAACAAGTATTTGTTAGGTTTAACTCATTTGTTTTAGTTGCCATTACAGGGAAAAAAGACATCGTGATGAATTATCGCAACTACGAGACTTCTATCGTCGGAGCGTGGGGTGTGAGGCTCATTGGATGGCCCACTGGTATCCCGTTTGTCAGCCCAAGCCATCTAGGCACGGTATCGGAGCTCCGGAAGATTCGTGACACACTGAAATCGAAATTTTGCAAATGGGAAGCACTTTCAGCAAGTGAGCTCCAAGCACACGAGGCCAACCTCCAAGCTCGTCAAGCAGCTGGCGAAGTCATCAAGGTCCCGCGAAAGAGATGCTCTGACTCTGGCGTCCGCAAAGGAAAAAGGGTTTCGACAACAGAAAGGCCTGCCAAAAGAGCTAGGAGGACTGCACCCAAGAGCGCGGAGCACATGGAGTCGGGCAACGAGGAATAAACCTAGGCAATACATTCATTTATCGTATCCTTGTGCATATTGCAGTGCACACAATTGTAGTAGTTTTAGCTGTTTATGGTGGCTTATTCACTACTACCACACAATGTATCGGTGATGAATTGGTGACTAACAATACAATGAAATATCTGGACGCGAAGGACGGAGTGCACGGCATTGGTTCGTTATCAAGCACAGTGAGCATGCATGGGCGGGGCAATGCTGACGTCAGCATGTGACAGCGCACGGACGGCCGGACCGCGCAGTACCGTCCCGTCACGCACGTTGATTTGTAATCTGTACAAGTACAGCAAAGTTAAACTAGGTTTTATGTAGTGTTGTACTCGTAATATAAGCATACTAGTGATAACCCACAAGGCACAAAAAGCCTGGAGTTCTGAATCGCAGTATTTGGGGCGGAACGTGAGCTCATCGTCGGACACAGCGAGCACGACGGCAGGAGACAGCAGGCGCAATGCCCAACATCGGCAGCGCCCCACTGACAGCTGGACACGTGCCTGTCAACGTCACATGTGAGGGGATTGGCTCCGAGCACGACTGGTATTGTAGGATAAGGACACCCCATACTGAAGAGATATTGAAGGATGCTGTATTTTGTTCTATCTACTACATATTAGAGGGGCACACCACACGCGATAGCAAGTCTAATTAGTATAGTATACGTGGGAGTCACAGGTGGTACATGCCCAGGACATGGTGTATATGGCCTTATTTGTTAGGTACATGTACACTGCAGCTGTGCTACACCGCGGTAATTTTCCCGCGGCCTTATTTGTCCATACAATCCTTCCTGCAGCTAGGACTGGGATCTCAGTGCATTAACTGCGCAAATCATATTTACTCAGTTGTACATGTCCAGGACATGGCATGTATGGCCTTATTTGTTAGGTACATGTACACCGCAGCTGTGCTACACCGCAGTAATTTTCCCGCGGCCTTATTTGTCTGCACAATCCTCCCTGCGGCTAGGACTGGGATCTCAGTGCATTAAATATGCAAATCATATTTACTCAGTTGTACATGCCCAGGAAATGTCTTATTTGTAAGGGACATGTGTACTGCTGCTGTGTTAGGCCACGGTAATCTTCCCGCGGCCTCATTTGTCCATACAATCCTTCCTACTACTGGATCATGTATTAACTGTGAAAATCATATTTACTCAGTTGTACATAGCCTGGAACTGTTTTGTATGGCCTTATTTGTTAAGTACATGTGTACCGCGGCTGTGCTAGGCTGCAGTAAATTTCCCGCGGCCATATTTGTCCATATAATCCATCCTGCTACTAGATCATGTATTAACTGTGAAAATCATATTTACTCAATTGTACATAGCCTGGAACTGTTTTGTATGGCCCTATTTGTTAAGGACATGTGTACCGCGGCTGTGCTAGGCCGCGGTAATTTTCCCGCAGCCATATTTGTCCATATAATCTATCCTGCTGCTAGAACTTGTTTTTCATTTGTATAAATCATATTTACACAGTTGTATATGCCCAGGACATGGTTTGTATGGCCTTATTTGTTAGGGGCATGTCCACTGCAGCTCTAGGTTGAAGTAACTTGCCTGCATCAACCCACATTAGTCAACCTGAGGTAGTCAACCCATGGTAGTCAACCCGCGGTAGTTACCCTGCGGTAGTTAACCCATGGTAGTCAACCCGAGTTAGTTAACCCACGGTAGTCAATCCGCAGTAGTCAATCCGCGGTAGTCAACCCATGGTAGTTAACCCATGGTAGTCAACCCGAGTTAGTTAACCCACAGTAGTCAATCCGCAGTAGTCAATCCGCAGTAGTCAACCCACGGTAGTCAACCCGCGGTAGTCAAACCCTGGCAGTGAACCTGCAGTCCTATTTGTAGTTCCACCTTATTGCCCAGTGGCTCAGCCCTACTATATTCATTGGTACTAATGTTTCCTAGCCCACCTGTTACCTTCCATTACAGCAAATCTCAGCCCGCACCTATGACATGGTGATTACACCTTTATCCACTCCCCTGAAACAGCACCATAGCCCACCCATATCACAAGGTGATAATATCCAACTTGGGCCCAACCCATGTTACACGGTGACAGTCCATCCTTGGGCTACCGTCCGCTGGCCCGTGACACTCGGCCGATTTTCACCTTCGGGTGGCCGTGTAAGACGGGACAAAGTAGGTACATTATGTGGATCTGCACATGCTTGGGCAAACTGACAAGGTCATTGGATAAGTATGGCAGAACATGTCAAGAGATTTTTACATCCCTTGTGTTGTACAGGTATGTGGCGATGGGACGACACAGTGTCCACAATGATCCGAGGAGATGATCAATTAGTGCATGAACACATACAAGACAGACATGGGGCGAAGGGAAAATAAAGGACCCATGGGTCACTTATAATAATGGCCCCTGCGGTGGTCATTGTGACCACCCAGCTTCCTGCAATGAAGCTCAACTTGTGTCGAGCTGCCCAATCTGCAAACCTCTTTTTCATGGTGAGGGTCCCCCACTGGAGCTGCTCCTCATGCCCACAATGTTCAACGGTGAATTTATCCACACCATCCCTGAGGAATCCAGCATATATATGCTGGAAAGGGGTAAATTTATATTCAAATGTGTGAGTGATTTCAACAGAGTACCACGCACCAGTATGCGGTGTTCTGTGAGGATGTTTATCATAGGAAATACAGCAACGATGGTGCCTACTTGTTTAGTTGCTTGATGAAAGAGGTAAAGTTGGAGTACTTGAACATGTGAGGAAGGGCAGACTTGGTGAACACCTGAAAAAGTGGACAGCGTGTGCTAGCGAGCAACCGTGAGTGGAAGGAAGATTGATGAAGTCGACCATGGGGAAGGGGAAGTAAGAAAGAAGTGATATAGTGAGACCACCTTTACAACAAAGAAATCTTCACTGGGGCCCATGATACGATGTGCAAGAATGGGTGGTCCGCGAGCATCATCAGCAAATTCACACATTACTTTTTTCCACTTTTGCCACTTTTCAGAATCATTTTATGGCTTTTTGACTTTTTCTACTTCACACTTTGTTGAAAGTAAAAAAAGTCCAATGGCTCCACAAAAGTTGAAAAAGTTGAAAAAGTTGGCTTGCAATCATGAGGTCACTAGTATTATAAAATTGTTTGTCTTAGCAATTGACTCAGTAGGTAATTAATTACTATGGAATGCTACCAACATCGTCACTACTGTACAGCGGAGGCAGTGACTACCAACGTGGGTGGTGCCACTGCACGTTAGTGGTCAAGGCCATAGGGAAGGCCGTTATTGTCATGCCGAGTCATTGTCATTGTTGAGCTGGTGGTGGGGCTGGTGGCCGTTGTGCGGTGGTGGGGCTGTTGTCATTGTCGTTGATGGTGGGGCCATTGTCATTGTCATTGGTGGTGGATCGTTGTGGTTGGTGGTGAGGGCCGTTATGGTTGTCGTGCTGGTGGCCCGTGGGGTTGTTGATGTCCTTGATAGTGGAAGTGGTGATGTGGCCATCAAGTCTTGGGACTTTGCAAAAATTTCGGGCATGTTGTGATTACATCAGCGTGTTTATAGGATGACATGGCCTTCCACCAACAAGCAACTGTCATGTCCCTCCTACTCTGTCGTCCTCCTGGTCATCCAGTGATGCTTCTCTACCTCCACTCCCGTCTTCTGGAATGTATGACCAAGATGAGCAGCAAGTTCACCAGTGGGTCCCTGACTGCTCTTGAGACTCGAGGTGATGACGTGTCTTTTTATATTCCCAGTGCCAGGCTGCCAGGCTGCCAGTGTTATCTTTATCACCGATGCTCAGCCCTTTTTCTGTGGTGTACGTCCATTTTTTTTACTCCTTGCATCACCTTGTACTGCTGAATCTTGTATTTTCATTACCAAGGGTCAGCCAACAACCAGCCCCACTTGCCAGCATGACAACAGTACCAATGACGACAACAACGCCCCCACCTCCAGCTCAGCGTGACAACAATAACGTGCAACAGCGCCCACCCCGGTAGCCTGGCACCACTTTCACGTGAACGTGATGGGCATCTATCTTCCTTTTCCCTCTCGACACCATGTGATGCGCGTTGTAGAAGGTAGGTTCCGGAAGGGTGCAAAACAGGTCCGCCCAAGGGAACTGGGTCTGGCTCAAACTGGTAGAGTCGGAAAAGTGAAGGAAGGTGCACAGAGCACTCGGACTAGCAAGGAGTGGGGTGTGACGAGCAGCGCAGTGGAAAAGAGAGTGGACAAGAGAGCGCGAGGTGTGCCCTAGTCAAAAGCCTAGAGAGTTCCCTAGAGAGCGGAGGAGAGATGTATGCGAAAGCGAGGGACACGCGGCGAAAGACGAGACGATGCAACGAAACGAGCGAATACGATAAAATGCGGCGACGAGACCTTGAACAAACTGAAACCTCATGTAGAAGCTGGGGCTCTTACTCTGCTATGAGGGGGAAAAGAGAGTGGTGTATTCTTCCAGGGTAAGGTATATGTGGCCCTAGGACCGATGTACGGAACATAAGGGTCAAGAAACTCTGTAGCGCTCCAAGCGCGTCTAAGCGGTAACTCTAGTCTAAATAAGGGAAATGGTGTGCACTCTGGCGCTATCTGACGTAATGAAAAGGGTCCACAACTGAGTAACAGGCACCCGAGCATCAACAAATGACATAAAGAAGTGGGAAACTCTAACAAGGGAGACGGGCGCGAAGACGTACCCATGACGCGAAGTGTACAAAAGAGGGAGGGCCGGAACAGCTTAACAGGGTCGCGGGTGGTTGCGTTTGCGTGCGAGTGAGTGAAGGTGGTTGAGTCGGGTCCTACTTGAGCTTGGGCAAGCATTCGGGTGGTCTGCGAGTCGAGTTGTGGCTACACCCGTGCGAGCGATCGGGCGCACAGCAGCTGCGGATACACTCGCACGAGAGAGAACGCGAGCGGGTTGGACGTGACGTGATCGAGTGCGATGCGAGACGAGTCACGACTACACCCGTGCGAGTGATCAGGCACGCAGCAGCCACGGATGCACTCGCGCGAGCGAGCGAGCAGTCGGGTGTGATGCGATCGAACAGATGCGAGCGGATGGGCTAGTATGCGGGTCGGATGCGATGCAATCAGGGGGTGTGCCTTATCGCGGGGGCGCGTCTAGGTGGGTCTCTCGCAGGGCTTAGGGTGTGACAGCTAGGGAGCTGTGCGCCTAGAGACCCGGGTGTCTCTACAGTGTGCTTGCTGCTTCTCTTCTCTTGGCTTGTCTGTCGGTGAGCGCTGCCTTGCAGCCTCTGTAGGTGAGTTTCATGTTTTCGGGTCGTTTCGACACATTCTAATGTTTTCTGCTTCGTTTACAGCCATTTTCGTGTTGTTTGCAATGCTTGGCACATCTGCACATATGCTCAATGTATCTGTGCGGTTCCCGAGTCCGTTCAGCTTGTCTGGACGTCCTCTGGCAGCTCCAGTAGGTGAGTCCAATGGTTTCCTTCTCTTTCAGGTTGTTCTAATGTTCTGGGTTGCATTTGTAGTCATTAACATTCTATGTCCTTTTGTGTAAGTCGGTTAGGGTCAAAGTAGGGTTCTAGTAGCATTTGTACCCCTGATCTACGCACACCAATACATTTAAGTGTGCGTGGAACACTACATGCAATGTATCATGCAAATCATATACCCCCATGATATGCGTATCACAGCTGTATGACTGATATATATTAGAATACTGAGATGTGTTGGTATGATCTGCACATATCATGGGGGTACTTGATATGCGTGACAGTGTGGATGGATAATATATAGTACAATATCATAATATAACACTAAGATTCATGCATATCGAAGGGGTCCATGAAATGTGCAATACAGTGTCACAGTTAATTCAATCCACCAAATGTGAATAAAATGACAGGATCTGCGCAAATGATGGGGGTACATGAAATGTGTGACACAGGGGTAGTACAACACATGTTATTTCAAATACCATGTGGCATAAATTGATCTGATTTCATTTGGAGTGCAGAGATTAAAACAATCGATTGTGTGAATCAAACCAATAAAACAAACAAAATTACATGAGATGAAAATATGGATCCTAAGAGTACAACATGTGTGGTGGTGTACTGAATACATGGGGTGTATATGAACAAACTGATAGATAATATAAAGTTGAATTCTATGTCCTTTTGTGTGACTCTGTATCATATCTGATTCCAATCAATGTCACTACTTATCAATAAGGTGACATTATCTGCGCAAATGATGGGGGTACCTGATATGCATGCTACTGGGGTAGTACAACTATACCTCACGTCAAATAACATGAGGTATATATCAATCAGATTGTATTCAAGAGTGTGAACATCAAAATGATAAACCATGCAGATAAATTCTAATTACCATTATTGTAACCCCTCGATTAAATAGTGGAAAATGCGCAAATAAAGGAGCCCCATGATTTGCGCAAAACAGGGGTCTCAGAATCAAAATACCCTACATCCACTGTGTTGGATTATCATAATCATGTATGATCTCAACAATTATTGTACAACCATCAGATTATTTATTATTTATTATTTATATGCTAGTCATGCACAAACAATTACTATAATATAGTGTTTGCTTATCATATATTGACCACCTGATAATATTTTATGGCATAGAAAACACAGGCTCTATGAATGACTGGAACACATGCTGAGCACAACAATTACTGAATATGGATCACCATCACCATCACCATACATGGTGATGCCTGCACAGCCACCAGAAAAGGTTTTGCATTCATGCTGGATAATTGACTAGAACAATAACAGTACTCACTATTCCACTGGCTACCACCAACATCTACCATATATGATTGTTTCTGCACAGCCACATATATTGTATTTAGCATACATCCTTATGAAATTGTCTACCAATGATGACCAGGGATTTCAAGGCATTACTAGTGATTACCAGAGTGTGAGAAGGAACGATTCCTGGCCAACAATATCAAAGTGGCTGCAGGAAATTAGTGTATGCTCCATATAGCAAATACTACCATCTATGCACATGACGGTACATAGTAGATGAAATGCAGCACACGGCAATACGGTTGATAATAAACTTACCTGTGCAAGACAGTTGTTGTGCAGTGATCACCAGTGATTAGCAGAGTGATTCCTACCATACATGGACATACCTGGACAGGGACATAAATTTAGCATACATGTATAGTAAATTGACTAGCAGTGATTGTTACCATACATGGAGATATGTGGATAGGCACTAAGCACGAGTAGCAAATAGGAGAATTGTACCTGGACAGCGACAGGGAATTAGTACAGAGGTATGGGTGAATTTAGTACACCAAGGATGAAAATAAAATAATTAGTAGAGTAACCATGGATGATAGTTAGATGGGGAGTGAAAAGTATGGTAAATAGTGATGAGTAGAAGAGAAGGAAAATATAAGATGATGATAATGACATGGGTAGTGAATACTATGATATAATAGTGAACATGGGGATGAGAAATTAGTAAATTGAGTGGGAGAATACTAAGAGTGACGAGTGACGAGCATGAGTGATTGAGTATGATAATATAAGATTGAAGAAACAGGAAGATAATTATGATGGAAATAGGATACAGACATGGTCGATTTCAGGGTGGAATTGTAGAATGATAAGGGAGTTTTGTAGATGGGAAATCAACTGTAGAGTAAGTTATTCTAAGTGGTTTCATGTGACTTGGTGATGATGAAAGTAGGTGTTCTATTAGCATTTGTCGGACCGATCCACAGACTCCCATAGTTGTTTGTATGGGTAAAGCAGTACATGGAATACAACATGCAAATCATATATCCCAACAACATGCATGACACAAGTAAAATGACTGACATATATTAGCATATATCAACATGTTGGTATAATGCACGCATTCTATGGGGGTAGTTGATATAGAATACTGAAACATGTTGATATGATCTGCACAACAGTGTGGGTGGACAATATATAGTACAATATTATAATATAACAATATGATTCACGGATATGGAAGGGGCCCAGGAAATGCGCAATACAGTGTCACAGATAATTCAATATACCAAATGTGAATAAAATGACAGGATCTGCGCAAATGATGGGGTACCTGAAATGGGTGAGACAGGGGTAGTACAACATATATTGATCAGATTTCATTTGGAGTGTGGATATTAAAACAATCAATCATGTGGAACAAAATTACATGTAAGGGAAATATGAATCCTATGAATAAAATAAGGGTAGTAGTGTACCAGGTAGACGAGGTGTTGATGAATAAAGTGAGAAACAAAATGAAGCAGAATGAAAGTTGTACAGGTAATTACAAGCGGAGACAGAAGTTGCAGTGATCCAATCTATACCCTCAACCCAAACAATGGTAACATTTCAACTTCCTACCACCACCACCACCACCACCACCACCACCACTCATACTAACAAACAAGATGCCCACACAAGCAAAGGAGGGAGGAGAAGCAAAGAGAAAGAAGGAAAAGGATTGAAAGGAAGCAGGAGATGGTGCCAAGGTGTGTGATGATGACATTGGATTATTGAGCATAAATGTAAAACCATTTCTGGTGGCTGTGCAGGCATCACCATATGTGGTGATGGTGATCCATATTCAGTGATAGTGGTTCCCAGCATGTGTTCCAGTCATTCATGAAGCCTGTGTTTTCCCTGCCATAAAAGATTATCAGGTGGTCGATATATGATAACCAAACACTTATATTATAGAAAATGTTTGTGGATGACTAGCAGATAAATAATAACTAATAAATGGTCCAATGGTTGTGATCATATATGATTGTCTTAATCCAACACGGTGGAGATATGGTATGTTGATTCCAAGACCCCTGTTTTGCGCAAATCATGGGGGTCCTTGATTTGCGCATTTTGCACTATTTGATAGGGGTTTACAAGAACCACTTATATTTGACCATTTTTACATACAAGGATAATATATGTACCAAAAATATAGACCGTTGAGTAAGTGTTTTCACACAAATCATGACGGTACTTGAAATGTGCATCAGACCATGCTATGAAACAATATTAGATTTCATCAATAGTGTGTAATATAATACCCACATCGCAATGTCATCATCACATACCTTGGCACCATCTCCTGCTTCCTTTCAATCCTTTTCCTTCTTTCTCTTTGCTTCTCCTCCCTCCTTTGCTTGTGTGGGCATCTTGTTTGTTAGTATGAGTGGTGGTGGTGGTGGTGGTGGTGGTGGTGGTGGTGGTGGTGGTAGGAAGTTGAAATGTTACCATTGTTTGGGTTGAGGGTATAGATTGGATCACTGCAACTTCTGTCTCCGCTTGTAATTACCTGTACAACTTTCATTCTGCTTCATTTTGTTTC
The DNA here is from genome assembly GCA_037178675.1 of Scleroderma bovista. Lineage (NCBI taxonomy): Eukaryota > Fungi > Basidiomycota > Agaricomycetes > Boletales > Sclerodermataceae > Scleroderma > Scleroderma bovista. The sequence continues at coordinate 58,053 of JAYMGJ010000263.1, forward strand.
TCACTTTATTCATCAACACCTCGTCTACCTGGTACACTACTACCCTTATTTTATTCATAGGATTCATATTTCCCTTACATGTAATTTTGTTCCACATGATTGATTGTTTTAATATCCACACTCCAAATGAAATCTGATCAATATATGTTGTACTACCCCTGTCTCACCCATTTCAGGTACCCCATCATTTGCGCAGATCCTGTCATTTTATTCACATTTGGTATATTGAATTATCTGTGACACTGTATTGCGCATTTCCTGGGCCCCTTCCATATCCGTGAATCATATTGTTATATTATAATATTGTACTATATATTGTCCACCCACACTGTTGTGCAGATCATATCAACATGTTTCAGTATTCTATATCAACTACCCCCATAGAATGCGTGCATTATACCAACATGTTGATATATGCTAATATATGTCAGTCATTTTACTTGTGTCATGCATGTTGTTGGGATATATGATTTGCATGTTGTATTCCATGTACTGCTTTACCCATACAAACAACTATGGGAGTCTGTGGATCGGTCCGACAAATGCTAATAGAACACCTACTTTCATCATCACCAAGTCACATGAAACCACTTAGAATAACTTACTCTACAGTTGATTTCCCATCTACAAAACTCCCTTATCATTCTACAATTCCACCCTGAAATCGACCATGTCTGTATCCTATTTCCATCATAATTATCTTCCTGTTTCTTCAATCTTATATTATCATACTCAATCACTCATGCTCGTCACTCGTCACTCTTAGTATTCTCCCACTCAATTTACTAATTTCTCATCCCCATGTTCACTATTATATCATAGTATTCACTACCCATGTCATTATCATCATCTTATATTTTCCTTCTCTTCTACTCATCACTATTTACCATACTTTTCACTCCCCATCTAACTATCATCCATGGTTACTCTACTAATTATTTTATTTTCATCCTTGGTGTACTAAATTCACCCATACCTCTGTACTAATTCCCTGTCGCTGTCCAGGTACAATTCTCCTATTTGCTACTCGTGCTTAGTGCCTATCCACATATCTCCATGTATGGTAACAATCACTGCTAGTCAATTTACTATACATGTATGCTAAATTTATGTCCCTGTCCAGGTATGTCCATGTATGGTAGGAATCACTCTGCTAATCACTGGTGATCACTGCACAACAACTGTCTTGCACAGGTAAGTTTATTATCAACCGTATTGCCGTGTGCTGCATTTCATCTACTATGTACCGTCATGTGCATAGATGGTAGTATTTGCTATATGGAGCATACACTAATTTCCTGCAGCCACTTTGATATTGTTGGCCAGGAATCGTTCCTTCTCACACTCTGGTAATCACTAGTAATGCCTTGAAATCCCTGGTCATCATTGGTAGACAATTTCATAAGGATGTATGCTAAATACAATATATGTGGCTGTGCAGAAACAATCATATATGGTAGATGTTGGTGGTAGCCAGTGGAATAGTGAGTACTGTTATTGTTCTAGTCAATTATCCAGCATGAATGCAAAACCTTTTCTGGTGGCTGTGCAGGCATCACCATGTATGGTGATGGTGATGGTGATCCATATTCAGTAATTGTTGTGCTCAGCATGTGTTCCAGTCATTCATAGAGCCTGTGTTTTCTATGCCATAAAATATTATCAGGTGGTCAATATATGATAAGCAAACACTATATTATAGTAATTGTTTGTGCATGACTAGCATATAAATAATAAATAATAAATAATCTGATGGTTGTACAATAATTGTTGAGATCATACATGATTATGATAATCCAACACAGTGGATGTAGGGTATTTTGATTCTGAGACCCCTGTTTTGCGCAAATCATGGGGCTCCTTTATTTGCGCGTTTTCCACTATTTAATCGAGGGGTTACAATAATGGTAATTAGAATTTATCTGCATGGTTTATCATTTTGATGTTCACACTCTTGAATACAATCTGATTGATATATACCTCATGTTATTTGACGTGAGGTATAGTTGTACTACCCCAGTAGCATGCATATCAGGTACCCCCATCATTTGCGCAGATAATGTCACCTTATTGATAAGTAGTGACATTGATTGGAATCAGATATGATACAGAGTCACACAAAAGGACATAGAATTCAACTTTATATTATCTATCAGTTTGTTCATATACACCCCATGTATTCAGTACACCACCACACATGTTGTACTCTTAGGATCCATATTTTCATCTCATGTAATTTTGTTTGTTTTATTGGTTTGATTCACACAATCGATTGTTTTAATCTCTGCACTCCAAATGAAATCAGATCAATTTATGCCACATGGTATTTGAAATAACATGTGTTGTACTACCCCTGTGTCACACATTTCATGTACCCCCATCATTTGCGCAGATCCTGTCATTTTATTCACATTTGGTGGATTGAATTAACTGTGACACTGTATTGCACATTTCATGGACCCCTTCGATATGCATGAATCTTAGTGTTATATTATGATATTGTACTATATATTATCCATCCACACTGTCACGCATATCAAGTACCCCCATGATATGTGCAGATCATACCAACACATCTCAGTATTCTAATATATATCAGTCATACAGCTGTGATACGCATATCATGGGGGTATATGATTTGCATGATACATTGCATGTAGTGTTCCACGCACACTTAAATGTATTGGTGTGCGTAGATCAGGGGTACAAATGCTACTAGAACCCTACTTTGACCCTAACCGACTTACACAAAAGGACATAGAATGTAATACCCTCCACACAGTGTTGATCAGGCCTAATAATAGAGCTCTATCAGAGCAAAACCATTACTGGAATTGGCAGGAACCTCCGCCTGAGGAGGGCATCTATTTGATACATTGTTAGGTACACAAAAAATATATCTAAAGACCGTGGGAACATGAAAAAACTGCTGCCAAGGGTGGACATTGAGACCGAGACGGAAAGCAGCAGCGACAGCGAACAAAGAGATGGCAACGTCGACTCAACGCGAGTCGAAGAAGCGCGGCTAGCTGGAAGAAGTCAGCGCGTGCAATGAACCAACAATCGCAAGATAATGACTTACCATCCAGCCTCGTCTCTCGCAGGCGTGGGCTGTGTGCGACCTACGTTGGTTGGGCTGGGCCGAGCGTTAGCTCGGCAGGGACAAGGCAGGTGGAGCCGCTGGGTGGGCGGGCCACCTGGTTGTCTATGGGTCGCACTACAGTGACTAGTATGAATGGGTGACATTATTGGCCGGTGCAAGTAAACTACTACATGGCAGTGTGGTGTATTAATGGGAGCGGTGGGTGGGTACAAAGGAGTGACGTGCAACTGTGCGGGCGCACGAGACGGCGTCAACTGTTGTCGTTAGAGAAAGACTACCGAACTCCGCTTGGGCTTCCGCTTGGCTGGACGCTTGCTGCCGGGGAGTTCCGGCAGCTTGACTAGACCACCTGCAAAACTCCGAAGGGGGTCATCGAAGACATCGATGCGGGCGTATCAAATTCAAAACTGTAACAATCAGCGCAGTGCAGGAATGCAAAACAACTTACCTTGGACGGGCATGAGCCGTGCAGCCACCTGGAAATCACTCGAGACATGCCCGTGTGGTCAGTGGGCCAAGGTGTCGACGCAGAAGGTTAAGGACGCGACCTACAAACGTTTAAGCTCCTGGCTGGCGTGGTCGCTCTCATGAGTCTCATCTCCTTGATAAAATGTAGTAAAAGTGTCGAAATCACCATCAAATGGGTCAGAGCCATTTCCAGACATGGTTATAAAGTGGAAAGAAGAACTTACCCGTCTAGGCTGGTCCTTGGACTCGGAACGCTTGATTTACAAGCATTCCATTTCCCTTTGCTTTCTTTGGTTCACCGCACACTACGGGGCTCGCTTCGTCGGTTTTCTCGTCCTGTTGTGCGTTGGCAGCCACTTGCTCGTATACATCTCCTCCATGCCATCTCCTTCCCTCGCCCCTTTGCTTACAATGATTTGTGTTGGCTCACACAACTCCTCTGTGGGTTTCGGCCTCCTGCGATTGGGCAATTTGGTTCGGTCTAATCCTTCTGATGGCTATGCTCAGCTGTCTTCGCGTTCTTCAGTTCGTGGACGTCGAGATCTCCTCTTTCTCCTTCGTCGTGCTGCAGCGCAAGTCTGACACCCTTCATGAAGGCGACACGATTCGGATTGTCCAAACTCCACTTGCTGATGATTCCTTCTCGGTCTTCACCCAATATCTCACCTATCGAGATGCTTCTTTCCCTCTCAACCCTCTGCTCTGGGTTCGTGCGGATGGGTCGTTCCCACCCGTGCCTGATTCCTTGCCCGCTTTCGCGCCGTCTTCCCTGACCCCTCTCTTGGTGGTCACTCCTTGCGCTCTGGCGGCGCAACCTCTTTGGCAGCTGCTGGTGTTCCTCCCTACCAAATTCAGGCTATCGGAGCTTGGTCATCCTCCACGTGCCAGCACCACGTTTGCAAGCATCCTATCTTGTTACAAACTCTTCTTTTTCATCGGCGTCCCCTCCATGATTCTCCCTTTGCTCCCCTGTGATCTTTCTTTCTCTTCTCCTTTCTTTTTCCTTACATCTCCCTTCTTAATAGCCATAATAGCTGTTTTTTCCCTTTCGGACCTCTCTCAAGCCTTATCCCTTGGTTTGCTATCATTTCTCCTAAATGTATTTGTAGTCTGTTTTCCTGTTTGTAGCGCTGCCTCCCAACTGGTCTCTGCGCCTGCGGAGGACCTATGTGACTGTACACACGCCAATGCTTATGGTGCGCGTCACCTACATATAACCCTAGAGAAAGAATGCCCAAGGCTGGATTGTTTCTGTTGTTCCAATTCAGGAGTGGCTGTTCCCTTCATTCCTGGCGTACAGTAGCACAGGGGAGCATCGGAACGTCGGAAGCCTGGAAGAAACTCCCTCCAACCTTGTTTGCCAAAATGTTCGCGTTGTAACTACGTAGATCACTACATATCCATATCGTATTTGTGCTTGAGTAATTTGCAAAGAACGCCGACCTGCTTTGAAATCGTTTTATCCTCCATGGCCAAACTCGTCACTTCGTCAATATGCCAGTCCAACACATCAGAAGGTCCTCCATCATCTATAACATAGATGCTGTGCTGCAAGCACTCGAGCGTATCCGTCATTTTTGGTTCATTCTTCACCACATCTAACAGGCCACGTATGTGGTGGTTGATCAGGTGAGATGCCGAAGCCTTGAAACGTTTTGGCGTGGAATTCACAGCCTCTTCATCTGCAGATCTCTTCTTCGAGGTTGAAGCTTCACCGGGAACCTATGCAGAGTACCTATTCATGCAAAGTTCGCTCAAATATGAATGAATTACATCTTCAGCTTTCTCAGAACCTGATGCAGCAGTTCTGTTTTGCGGTGGCGATGCTTCAGCTCTCAGCACCGTGGTACTTGTGACCGTGCCTGATGTACTTGCGTTCCCCACTTCCACAATAGCCCGTCTCTCTTGCTGGCACAATGCTTTGGCTGTCGGCTCCGTGGAACTTGCGACCGTGCCTGACATGCTTGTGTCCCCTACTTGCATAGTAGTTATGTCACCCTAGTGAGAATGGCTTAACTCGAGAGCACACCTTGGATTGCGTTCCCCACTTCCGTAGTAGTCGCTCTCTTTTGCTGCGGTGATGCCTTGGCTGTCAGCTCCATGGCACTTGCGACCGTACCTGACGTACTCGCATCCTCTACTTGCATAGTAGCCATGTCACCCTAGTTAGAATGGTTTAACTCGAGAACACACTTTGGCTTGTCAGGCTCTCCGTATGCTGTTTCAACCACTCGGAAGCTGATTCTGCACCCACAGGAACTGGCAGAAGCGTAAATTCCACTAGATTTTTACCATCGTTACTTGAGCCCCTCAAGAGGCAATGCGCCACACTCCAGACCTTCTGTGGAAGAATTCAGCGATGTGCTTGAGATGCCCGAATTCGCAACAGACCCACAAATAAGCAACACTCTCTTCGCCCAGCTCATCTTCACCATGCTCTGCTATGTGATCCTCAATATTCTTACAGAGGCCATCAAGGTCTTTCCGAAGCAAATTCATCAAGTGGAGAAGCGTGCGAGTAAGAGGTCGAAGTTGAGGCCTTGAGGCCTGAGGACCCTTTGTTTTTGTTTTGTAGTGGCAGACACTGATAACGCTTCGGATTCGAAACACCTTCAATTACTTACAACTCCATCCACATAACATGAACGCGTACCACAAAGTCAGTAACAATGTTCGTTGCGCCACTTCACGCATTTTGGCAGCTCTCGAAGTAATTCATCACATCGCTGCACCTAAGGAAGTCTGGGCCATGTGGATGTGAGATCATCTCAATGATGAGCTTGTACGCCCATCACCTTCTCAGATCTAAAATCCTTTCTGACTCTCTTTTAGATGAATATCCCAGATCCCACCATTGATTCTCCTCATCCCAAGCTGCTAGGCAGCCTGGAACGCATGCTCTACCACCACTATAGTAGTCCCAACTTGCCCTTGGACACCTTGGACTTCTCCAGCGTGCAGTCCAACGATCAGCGTGTCACTGGGAAGGAATTCGTTGACTTTCCGCTGGATGCACTCCCTGAGCCAACAGGAAATGATTTATGGTGGAAAGAGTTTTCACTGTCAGGCAAGTCGTTCTGTTCACCTTTCCTTTCACTTCAGCTTATTGTTTTTAACACAGACTCTCCCAGGGTAAACTCACTACCTCCGTCCCTCCCCTCCATGGACAACCTGACCTTTGATAAATCCTTTTCAAATGCCTGTATGCCTGCTGGTTCTCATCAAGGTGAGCCTAAATTGTTTGTGATGGAGATGTGCTGATCATCATCACAGCAATTACTGACATCCTTAATCACCCCTCTGATCCCCTTCCAACCCCCAACCTTAGATCGTCCAGAACACCATCTGGTAAGTGAGTTGCCTCACCATGGTTCAGCATAATCTTTTTTTCTTGCCAGATCCGGTCCGGAAAAGAAAAAAGCGCGCCACCATAGATGGTGGTCTCATACGGCCCAAGAAGAAACACCTTGACTCAGGAAGGGCAAACAACGCCAAAGCTGTACCATCTATGGTATCCAGTGTGAAAGGTAAGGGTAAGAAGGCTTCCTTCACAACTATCAAGGTGAGCTGCTGGCATCTAGAATAGATCCATGTTCTAACATCCCTGCAGGTTTGTGAGCAATGTAGGGCTCAGGAACTACCATGCACATGGCCTATTTGTCCTCTCTCCCTGACTGAGAAACATGTCTGCACCACATGTGCCTCAAGCAACCTTCAGTGCACTGTTGCAGGTGAGTCACACCACCCATTTTTCTCACTTCTCAGCTAATTAAAACTGAGGCACCTTGACCATTTGCCTCCCACCATCAAAGCCAGCTGGTCCACTTCCTTCTCCACTGGCTGAAAACATTAACAGCCTCATAAGCAAGGTGACTGAGGTGAATGAAGAGCTGGTGGAGCTTAAAAAACAGTGGGCTGTTAGAATCGATGAGAGGCACAGGCTGATGGTTAGAATTGTCACCCTTGAGCTTCAGCTCAAAGGGTTGAGGAAATCCAGTCTGCCTGACACCAACTGATGCATGATGGGACTGCTGTATGCTAGATCTAATACATGTAGTAATGCTTTGTGTGTACATACATATATTAAAGTGCTCTGTAATACCTATCTTGATCCAGCCATTTTAGTCACACCTTTGGGCCTTCAGCATCCTCTGGAGACTTGGTAGGTAACTATGGGATTGGGTCACATATCTCAGTTTCATGATAGACCTAATTAAGTCATCTGTGAAGCCCAAAGTCCTTGAATGT